>JXOV01005589.1:16489-26736 GCA_001014945.1 Clogmia albipunctata
GCCATTGTTGACCTTAAACTACACAAAATATTGGTCTCTGCCATAGGACCGTGATTATGTTTCAAATTAATTAACGTTTCCTGATTCTAAATTTTAATATTTGCCATCTTACTCTTTTTGTTCGATTTTTGGCACATTACGTAGATATCAGAGATAAATCTGATTAACTGAAATGTAAGGTAATTATAGTTATATCCTTTTATTGCTTTAAATAGAAATTTATTTTCCATAAATTAAAGCAAACAAATGTTCCATGTCACAATAAAACAGGCATTTGCCTTATGACCAAGTGGTTAAGAGGACTTCCAACCGTTAGCGGTGACTTTACAAGTAAAGATTTCACTTGAAACATTTGTGAAACATGTCAATTTTCAAATTGTCCTTGTAAATAATGAAATTTAATGTGGAATTGTAAAAATTTCAGAGCTCATGAGTGGAGTGCAAAAAACGTTATGGCCTGTTCGGGTGTAAAGTCCTATTTTTAACGAGTGTGAAACATTTGAGCCAAAGGCGAGTGTTTCATCTTAACTCGGAAACGATGACAGACTCGTTTCACTCGTTAAAAAACAGTTGACTTTACACCCTTATAGCACAAATAACTATTCTTTGTGGCTAACAGACATCAGTTTATGTTCAAATCCGATCAAAATTAATAATTATATAAAAATTTTTTTTAATAATTTAATAGATACAATCGGAATACATAAAAATATTCGGTTTGGTTTCACTTTTCAGCGATAATGAATGAAGAGAAACACTACCGTAAAAACAATAATCATCAAAAAACCATTGTCTGCGTTTAACTTTACCATACACACTTTATTACATTACATACAAAAAATTCTGGGACAACAATCTGGGTATTTCAAATGCTTATGGGAAATGATTCTGCAGCGAGGATTACTATTTCCTATAGCTCCACAGTTAGTTCCAGTATATGAGAAATCGTTGTTGCATTTGTACTCAATACATTTTCCATTTTGAGAATACGTTTCACCAGGCCTTAGAGCCACATTCAGATCACTTAGCCAGCATTGTCCAGGAAAACCTAAAAAAGTGCAATATTTTTAATATAATTTTTAAAATAACTTACCAACAATTTTACGAGGATTTGTTGAGGGTGGTCCAATCATCACTGCTCCAAAAGCAGCTCCAATTAAACAAAATAACACTACACACTTCATTTTTAGAGTTTTAAACTCAATAATTGGCAAACTATAATGTTTTATTTAAATTGTTTCATTCATTTATATAGAGATTTAAGAAAATGATAATTATACAATAATAATATTTAGTTGAATGAAATATTGTTTTATTTAGAAAATAATGTGAGTGGATTTCTTTAGAAGCATTGAATAAATATTTATATTTCTCAATAATGGTTTTAATTTTCCTATTAAAAATTCAAACCAAAACTCTTGGAATAGTAATAATAACATTTGATCAAATTTGTATTAGCAAATAATTTGTAATTTCTTTCAAAGAATTGACCTATTCTTCTAAAAAAGAAAAATAAATATAGTTACGAGTATTATAGCCAAAAAAAGGAAATTCATACACTTTAATTAAAGGAAATAATAAAACTCTTAGGGAAAAAGTGATGGTCAACTATAGAAAGTCTTGAAAGATAAAGTGTCTTTAGTTTTGGGAATTCAATTATTAATCATGTGATGAGGTATATAATATGTCAAAACTAATGAGCATACTCAAAAATATCTGCATAATTAATATATGGAACAAAAATGAAGCAAAATTGAGCAAAATAATCATTTCATTTTGTGCCGAAATGACTAGAACCCAGCAGTCCAACACTTAAACTATGTATGGACGATTTGTAGGGAATTCAATAATCTTTTTTAAATATGGTTTGGCTTGAATCCATCGAGCCGTTTGTTAGCTATGGTGCTTAATAGACTAAAAACCCGCTATGACAGAAAATATTACCCGTAACTGTGACTTTATTACCTGTCCTATTGTGCCCATATTAGCATCTACCATGCATAATGAGCTCAGTTTTCGATAGCCATCATTACTTTACTTGAATTCATAAAAAAAATTATACTATTTTCTCATTTTTCGAAATCAGGGTTTTTAGACTTTCAATGAGAGCTACTGCTATTATATCGCAACCCAAATTTTCACAATTCTGGATATATTTCGGATTGTGTAACAACTCTCATCAATAGGTTGTGTAAATAATGCCCCATAGCGGAGAAAAGGTGGGTGCGGTTATAACGCTGACCCATTCAGCATGCGGCTTTTGGGGTTTTTCGTTTTTTTCGCAATTTCGCAAAATTGATTCAATTATTTGCAAATCTGCTTGAACCAAAAATTGTAAACTATAAAGAGAAATACTGTGTGTAAATTTGAACATTCAGCTTCTTTTAGTTCCAGAGATATCAAGGATTAACAGGTGCGGCTGTAACCTCAATTCACACTGTATAACATATTACCATTTTTACAAAACTAAGTCATAAAATTTCGATTTCAAAAAGAATATTGGGAGTTTGATTTACGAACAAATTTCCAAATTGAATTCCCATTATGGTTTGTCTCCTCAGTCATTGATTGTAATTGTATTTTCGGGAGATTAAACCAGCTGGACTACATTATTTTAACAAATCTCTCATTTTTAGATCACTTTTTCATTTTCTTTATTGTCTGCAATCAAAAGATTATAACAAAAGCGTGTTTACTATTAAAAAGTTAAGGTCAAAGTAACGCTCAAAGTTAAAAAAAAATGAACTGATGAAGAGATCAGATATGTGTGGTGATTATCATAACCTAATAGTAGGTCCAGGGATACCCTGACAAAGAAAGCCCACTCGACGAACTCAAGTAGCAGAGAGGTTATATTTTTATACTCCGAAATGTTAAGGGTGTGCCACACTTAATCTTTTTTACTATTTTCGAAATGGTATATTTCGATACAGCGTCTGTCGTCGAGTTGGTAGCGCGCTTGTCCTATTCCCAGGAGGTTCCGGGTTCGAATCACGATCATTATCACCAGGTAACACTTTTTCGTATAACCTTCTTTTCCTTTCTTTCTACTTTCGTTTACAATACTGTATTTGAAAAATTTTCTATCAAAATTCCTAATTTTCCTAACTCAAACTTTCCTCGTCATGCTTCAATCCATTGAATGAACTGTTTATTTGTGAAAGGGAATGGTTCACCATCTCATTGAAAAATAGTACACAAAAACCAGTTTTCGATGTGAAACAATATTGGACAATTGGCAATGAGCTAATCACTCATTCCAATTAACAATGATTAATGAAACACAGAGAAAGCTTGCTTTCAAAATGCCCTATGTCCCCCTGTTGGGATGAAAAGGAAAAAAAAACCATTTCGATACAAGTGCTGAAAAAAAGGTTATTATTGTACGAACTAACCATGTATTTTGACGAGCGCAGCGAGTTTAAATTTTTAAATGAGTGCTCTAATAATCTATTTCACATGTGTATCGAACGATATTTGGTGTAATTCTGAAAAAAATACTTATTAATCGATAATTAATAATAAAACAGTTCACAGCAGTTTTTTAAAATTGTGCAATCACAACTCACAACAACATTTTCATATTTAAATAATAAACTTGTTATGACAATAATATGTAATTTCATTAAATTGGTGACAAGTAAGNATGTAGGACACAGCGTTTTTCAACTTGTTTAGCAACCATTCACAACAAAATTCTCAAATGAAAATATTTCAATAATAATGCGGGGAGATATGGTTATGACAACAATTTTTAATTTCATTATATTGGTGACAATTTGCGTATAAATTTTGAATTATTTCAGCACTCCGTGTAAAAAAATAAACCGATACAAAATCAATTTTCGTGAAGAAAAGTCTACTTTTCGATACAAAAGAAGTATTATGGATTTTATTATTATTAAGTAATGTCAATTCTATTTTTAGTCTGTTCATTTAGTTATGAAACACTATTTTAAACCAATGATTCTTTTATTACCACAACGGTTCATTCCCCTTTATATTTTCATCGCTACAGACTTTTAAATTAAAAAATATGTTCTAATAATAATGAAAATGGCAAGATGACGTTTGCCGGGTCAGGTAGTAATTTTAAAATATTAAATTGCGTTAATCATTTTTATTATATTAAAAGGTCACATCAATCACTTTCGCACACAATTTTGGGGCAGCAATTGGGATATTTCAGAGTATTGTCGGAGACCACTTTGCAGCCAGGTTCATCTATTCCCACCGTCCCGCAACCAAGTCCTGAATAACTGAGGTCATCATTGCAATGGTACTGAACACATTCTCCGATTTTGGAATACTTTTCACCGGGTTTAACAGCCACTTTGAGATGCTCTAACCAACATTGTCCAGGAAAACCTATGGGAAATAATTGAGATTAACAAACATGTTCGTTTTAATAAATTGTTATCAACTTACCTGGATTTGTTGAAGGAAGCGATTCGAAAACTGCTCCAAGAGCTACACCAACTAAGCACAGAAATACTAAATACTTCATTTTCAAAAAAATCTGTTGATGTTGCGTAGTTTATGGGCTTCAAGTCACAATTAAATGGATTAATTGGATTTGGTTTGGCCCCTATCGAATTAAAATATAGAGTGACTCCACAAAATAGTCCTGAATAGTTAAAAATTTGTTGATATTATTGTATTATTTTCATTTATTTTAAATGAAAGTTTTAAAAAAACATTTTAAAACTGTTAAATTAAAAATTAAAAAAATGTCATTTAAATTTAGTTTGGGTTATAATGGAACATATTTTATGAAAAAATATTACTTAATTATCCTAAATTTTATTTAAGTTTTGGTAAGAAAACATTGTTGTACATTTTAAAAAACTATTTGAATTCCAATTTTTTTTAGCAAAAAATTAAAATTGTTACTTTTATTAGAATATTTTAAAAGATCACCTTCAAAGAGTTTATACATAACTTAAAAAAGTTACAAATATAATTGAAATGAAGCAAATGTTTCACGGCAACTGAGAAGATAAAGCAAAAAAAACAAATATTTTTTTCATAAAATACAGTATAAAACTGATATTATTTTCCAACATTGGCTATCAAAATAAAAACACCCTGTTATTTTGACTAGCATTGAAATCCGGAGGTTATCAAAGTTTGAGTTTTGGGTTACTCAATTGGGGTTCATCAATTATGTTAATGTATTATTGAGAAAACGTTAATAAAACTTTGGAATGAAAATTAAATTTTAAGGAAGTTATTATGAGCTTAACTTATATACATACTATATGTATTTTTATAAAATTTCTTGTTAATTTTAATTATTCACAATTTTAACCGTTTTTTTCAATCTGAATTAAATTTTTTAGTATTGATTAAATATAATATAAATGGTCCAGCACATGTTCCTGGAAATGTTTTAATTTGTTTTCATACTGATTAACAAGAAAAGCCAAATAAATCAAAGCTAATCATAATATGCATTCTTTATAATGCAACATGTATATTGTGTTTTACTAAATAAGATAAGAGGTAGCAGAATTCATTCATATTCTCTCAGCAATGGGTTTTTCATTGAAGTTCATATGGTCACCAAAGCAACTATTTATTGTTTGATTCTCAATTACTGATAATGATACAAACAAATATTTTGATTATAAAACCAGTGTTTGGTAAATTGTTATGTTCAACTTAACTTTTAAATACAGAAGTAAATCAATTTTTTAAAAATAGATTTTTCAAATTAAACAGTTGATTTCTAAATAAAGGAATATTACTGCGAAGACCCAAATACAAGATATTATTTGATATTCAAATTTGAACACCATGATCTTGCGATTTAACTCCTAAACACTTTTTCTTTCACGCTACGTCACAAATGAAGTCTCTTCTCCACAGTCGATAGAGGGCCTTAAAATATCGAGGATATTCAGGGATCAATATTCATTGAAATTAAAAAAAATTTATAAAAAGAATGAAGGTTCCTGGGGGCCAGATGTGTCGTCAATAAATAATCAATTAAGGAATCAATAGCTAAAAAGTCAAAACTTCCTTTTAAATTTAAATCAAAATTAGAATTGTTTTTGGAAAACCCTTTATTACAACTAAAATTGAAAATTGTGCTATAAATTGGACATAAAATGTTTATGCAATATCACTATCACTATAGGCTTATGGGCCGGTCCTGCCTTTAGCCTGTGCATTCCTAGTCCTCCATTTTTGACGGTTGATGGCCACTTCCTTCTAGTCGACAAATCCTAAAAGTCGATCTGCTGTTTCCTTTATTGTTGTCTCGTATCGTTTCCTTGGTCGGCCTATTGGTTTTTTTCTGCTAATCGCGCTTCCATAGCTTTTTTTGGGAATCTGCTCTCATCCATCCTGGAAACATGTCCTGCTCATCACAGCTTGCATAATTCTATAAACGTCAATATGTTGTCGACCCGATACGATTCCTTGATTGATTCCTTATTTAGCCGATTATCAGTCTCTAAAGGTCACTTGTAATGGTTTGGATGTTAGGATTAAGAATTTTGACAAAGACACAAATTTATTTGCAGATTTTTTCCACTAGTAAAATTAAAATTCAAAATTTTCAATAATGTGGTAAAATATTGCATTATGAAATACAAATCGACATCGAAAACCAAAATTACATATTATTGAAAGAACAGTCATACACCCCTCCTCGTATATCGCCCTATCTCTCCCTTCCTATCACAATTGCTGACCCAAACTAATTTGTTGCTAAACTATCGATACGACAGTGAAAAATAACCTTTTTTAGTACTTTCATGTAGGCCTCTTTTTAGGAAATGAGATGATCCTCTTCAAACTACGTCTAACTCTAAAGATACTATTTGAGAACTTAGGATTTTGGCCTCGTGATGTCAGAGGTACAGATTTGGGACTTGGGTTGTGCTTCAAATAAATTGATAAATATTCTAAATACTGAGGTCTGTTTTCCTACTGCGTGTGTTTTTCTCGTCGATAACAGTAATTTTTGCCACAAACGTATAAAAAACGGATTTTACACCCGAGCAGGAAATTTTTTTCCTTAAAAAGGCACGAAAGACTAATTTATGCAATTCCGTATCGAAAAGTAGCTTGTTTTAAACGCAAAATGGTTCTGTAACGGTTAAATTGGTAACTAAAATGCGTGAAAATTTTGAAATATTATCGCACGTGTTCTGTAAAGTAATTACAGAACACGGTAACTAAAATGGTAACTAAATTGGTAACTAAAATGCGTGAAAATTTTGAAATATTATCGCACGTGTTCTGTAATGTAATTACAGAACACGGTAACTAAAATGGTAACTAAATTGGTAACTAAAATGCGTGAAAATTTTGAAATATTATCGCACGTGTTCTGTAATGTAATTACAGAACACGGTAACTAAAATGGTAACTAAATTGGTAACTAAAATGCGTGAAAATTTTGAAATATTATCGCACGTGTTCTGTAATGTAATTACAGAACACGGTAACTAAAATGGTAACTAAATTGGTAACTAAAATGCGTGAAAATTTTGAAATATTATCGCACGTGTTCTGTAATGTAATTACAGAACACGGTAACTAAAATGGTAACTAAATTGGTAACTAAAATGCGTGAAAATTTTGAAATATTATCGCACGTGTTCTGTAATGTAATTACAGAACACGGTAACTAAAATGGTAACTAAATTGGTAACTAAAATGCGTGAAAATTTTGAAATATTATCGCACGTGTTCTGTAATGTAATTACAGAACACGGTAACTAAAATGGTAACTAAATTGGTAACTAAAATGCGTGAAAATTTTGAAATATTATCGCACGTGTTCTGTAATGTAATTACAGAACACGGTAACTAAAATGGTAACTAAATTGGTAACTAAAATGCGTGAAAATTTTGAAATATTATCGCACGTGTTCTGTAATGTAATTACAGAACACGGTAACTAAAATGGTAACTAAATTGGTAACTAAAATGCGTGAAAATTTTGAAATATTATCGCACGTGTTCTGTAATTACAGAACACGTGCGATAACATTTCAAAATTTTCACGCATTTTAGTCACCAATTTAATAAAATTACGTATTGTTATCAAACCAAATTTATTATTTAAATATTTTAAATTGAAAATTTCGTTGTGAGTTGTTGTTGTTGCACAATTTGAAATAACCGATGAAAACGGGTTTATTAATAATTATCGATTAACTAGTATATTTTTCAGAATCACACAAAATAGCGTTCAATACTCATGTAAAATAGGCTCTTACAGCACTAATTTACACTCGCTGCGCTCGTCAAAATACATGGTAAATTCGTACTGTAATAACTTCTATTTCACGACTTGTATCGAATTATAGTATTAAATACTTCCTTTAAAATGGTCTTTATTTTACCGGTTATCAGTCTTTGTGATCTTTTTAACGGCCTGAATTAAAGAATATGCTGTTTACCACTCAAAATAGGGCTAGAATTTTAACGAGGCAAAGTTATTTAAAAACTATGACTATCATTTTGTAAAAAAAATTAAAGTTATAATTTTTCGATGTCGCAAAGTTTTCATTTCGGTATAGGGGTACAAAAAAAATTTCTAAGTAGAGTAATATGTACTTGCAACAATATTGATAAAGTCGACATTTACTATCTCCAAAAAATGAGCGGTATTGGGCCAGATTCACACACTGTCAATAAAGAAAGTAAAATAAAGATTTGCTTTCATTTGGTTGTTTTCGGATACAGAATTTTGCTATTAGTCTGTACATGAATATTAACAAACAATTTTCGGGCAACAATCGGGATATTTCAGATCATTGTCGGAGACGACCTTGCAGCCAGGTTCGTCTGTTGTAACTGTTCCACATCCAGTGTCTGTATAGACAAAGTCTTCTCTGCAGTAGTACTCAACACACCATCCGATTTTGGAATACTTTTCACCGGGTTTTAGAGGCATTTTCAGAAGCTCCAGCCAACATTGCCCAGGATAATCTATGAAAACAATATTAGGTACAAAAATGTATTGTTTTATAAAATGTTAATAATTTACCAGGATTCGTTGAAGGAAGTGATTGAAACACTACCCCAAAAGCAGTTCCAATTAAACACATAAAGACTAAACACTTCATTCTAAAATATTTGCTGCAATAAGTCGGTTTATCAGCATGAAAATGTTTTTGTTGATGACTGCGGCTTCTTGTCAAATGCATGTAGACTGATTCTACAGAATAGCCCAATAAATAAAATTTGCCTATGACAATTTAAAAAAAAATTGCAATTTATTTTTAGTTCTTGATTAAGAATTTAGCATAGATAATAAAAACAACATATAAAACAATAGTATAAGTGAAGACAATCATTAAGATCACGAAGTGTTCCTTCTAAGCGCCTTTTATTGGTAAATACAGAAAAAGACGTATATTAGGAATACTTCGGGCCTCAATATAGAAAAGTGGTGCACAATTAGTATTCATTTTTCATGTAAAAAATGTTCATTTGTATAAAAATTAATTTTGGAGTTAATTTTTTCAAGTTTTGAGCGATCGCAGAAATGTTTTTATTTTTGTTATACAATTCTATTGAAAAATGTTTCCATTTTATTAGCCAATGCTTCTTCTATACATTGTTTCATAAACGTACAGTATTGAATAAAGTATAAATCAATACCCGCGGATTTTGCACCAAAATTCAACTACTAAAAAATATAATTTTTTATCGTAGTAGCGCAGAATGAAAATATTTTTGACGTTTTTCATGTCTCTATAATAATTAATTTATTAATCAATTGAAATTTTTTAACATTAAATGACAAAAAGTAAAGTTCTTCTTAAATGTTGATTATGGCTTTTAAATGTGGTTTTAATAATTAGTGCTATTATGGACATATCAGTTATACAGTGCATGGTTGTGATATTTTGAAAAATTGAGACCAAAAATTCTAGTCGCTTGAGAAGTTTTTCCCTTAATTGTATGTGTTTAGACCTTAATTTAGTCCTAAAAACTATAAATCATTAAAAATAGATTTACTAATCTAACTTAAATAAAATTAAAACTTTTTCGATTGATATCTTTAATTTTATAATTGTAATTATTTAACCCTGCAGCGAGTACCTACATACCCGGGTGTGTAAGTCNTTGTATGTGTTTAGACCTTAATTTAGTCCTAAAAACTATAAATCATTAAAAATAGATTTACTAATCTAACTTAAATAAAATTAAAACTTTTTCGATTGATATCTTTAATTTTATAATTGTAATTATTTAACCCTGCAGCGAGTACCTACATA
>JXOV01005595.1:1882-102681 GCA_001014945.1 Clogmia albipunctata
TGATATTTTTGTAAAAATTGTGTTTAAATCAATTTTAATTTATCAAACAACAATAATGGATGTAAGTTTGAGTTGACCCAAATGAAAAGGATTTGATTTAATCTAGCTTACTTGTATATTTTAGGCACAGAACGGGAAAGTTTTTTTTCGGCAGACAAAAATGGATTTCATGGAATTTAATCTGAAATCGCATTTTCGATTACAATTTATCAACCATAGTGATGTGTTGTGGGAAATACATAATAATTATAGTATTAACAACTTATTTAATAATTTAGTGATAAAATTTTTAATTTTGAAATGTAAATATTAAATTGTGATTGTGTGTGACGTTCTCTCAACCGGATTGCGTTGGTATTGTGGATTGTGATCGCTGGCATTCGTATTTTAATCAATATCTCTTCAATTACGACAAATTTGTTTAATGAATGTTTTCAATTTACATTAGAAATATAGGGGGCTATTTAATTATATCGGTTTCTATTCGATTCCCATTGCCTATAAGTGTAAAAATTCAATTTTCATTTTTAGTGTTATAGAAGAAGAGGACACCGAAAGTTATAAAAATATTTTAAAAAGAGTCGTCGCTGTGATTTGTCCAATTGTAGAGTTATTAACGACCCATTTTTGTTAAGATATTTGAAAAATTAAAGAAGGTGCAAATTGTCAAGTATCTAGGAAAATATGACCTTCTATCTGTTTCTCGATTCTGCGGTTGCTCAACAGAGATAGCAGTTCGAAATTTTGTTGCACTGTTTCATAGGAGTTTTGAATGTAGAAGATCTGTGAATTCTGTATTTGTTGACCTTTCAAAAGCATTCGACACAATTAATCATTCAATATTATTGTTTTGACTTTTCGACTGTGGCTTTCGGGGTTTTATAATAATTTGTTACAATCTTATTTGTCTGATCGTGTGCAACGTGTAAAGATCAAAGATGCCCTACTTTTGCTACTTATGGAGTTCCACATGGCTCTGTTCTGGGACCTCTACATTGTCTTATATATTTAGAACAAATTTCAGATTGGAATCAAATCAAACATAATTGCATATGCTGATGCCATCACATTATCAAACGACAATAAGCAGACAGATGAGATCTGCACCGATTTTAAAGTATTGAGTAACTGGTATCTGGTCTTGGCTGGTCTTGGCAAAATCATATTTTACAAAAATGTAGACCTGGTGTAAGGGAATTGTACCTACTGAGAAATATTCTTGTCTAATCTATCTTGAAGGTTCTTCGTGTCTTTTTTTAGAAGTGGTTTTCTATCACTCACTGGATTTGTACCCGATTGTTTGCATGTTCCATTGCATAGAACAGTCCATGTGTCCCAGACCTAAAATGTGGTCTTGGTCAATTTATGGAACATGATCGGTAAGCATGATTAAACACCATAATTAAACATTTAAAGTCGCACCGGGATCTTAAAAACTTATACTTTTGTACAAAAAAGCTCTCTATTTTTTATATGGGATAAAACATTTTTATTTGAATGTACTGAGAATCATTTTACCATTTCTGGTTGTTGTTTCCGTAATACTGTTGGCTCTGTCCCGAATATTGAGATTGTCCCAAAGATTTCTGGATCTCTGCTGGGACTGGAGGAGGAGTGGGGAGGTGATCTCCAATGGCGCGGAATCCATTCTCATCAGCCTGGTATTGGACGGCGTAGTTCTTTCCGTCGGTGCCCACATAGGAGAAGTGTCCCTGGGCCGAGATGGCAGCGTCCTTCTGGCCAGAGTTCTTCACCTGTCCCTGTTCCGCAGCCCTGATTCCATTGCCAGCCTCGTACCCGTAGTGGTAACCATCCCTGCTCTGATCAGCCTCGTACCTCACGATCGGGATCTGCTTGTAACTCTGTTGCTGCTGCTGATGGTAATCCTGGTTCTGGTAATTGTTGGAGACATGTCCAGAGTTCTGACTGGAGAACTGGTAGTTGTTGGATTTGTAGGGGACTGCCGAGGCCAGAGCCACGAGAGCACTCAAAGCGATGAACTGAAAGTGAGTTAAATATCAATTAATCGATGTGGTTTTAAATCCGAATAATTTAGTGATTTTACCAGTTTCATTTTGGGTAGTTGGTTGTTTTGAATTGAATTGGGAGATCAACTGATAATTTGGAGATGAGAGACACTAGTTTTATATAAAAAATTGATGTTTGGTGTTAAAGAGTGGGGTGATCGATTATTTAATAAAAAACTAAACTATTATTAGGCATTTTGTTGCAAATTTGATTCATATTCGATTATGTTTAATAAATTTTTCACACCTAGTTTAATTAGTTTGATCTTGTTATTTAAAGATGGGTATTGCACACTGGTGGACGTTTTTATGATAAACTTTGCGTTTATTTCAAAAACAGTATTATTGAATAAAGAAAGAATTTATTACCAAATCCTGTTCCACAACCGAAAATTTCAATCTCCACACTCATGGGATTAAAGTAATCGATTTTATTTCGATGAGAGCTGCTCACTTTGCAACTCTGGAGAAAATGACACCATTCTGTACTTGGTGTTCAAATGTTCAGTGATTGTAGGTTTTAAACTGCTTCAAGAGGCCTGTGACTTTACGATTACGGATTCTAATGTTCTTCTACGGTCCGAAGTCGCTATAATGGTCGACCTACTGTTGGGTTTAATGAATGGGGCTCTGCGTTTTCCTCGCTTTCGGGAATTTCTGATGTGAGATTTCGAATCATTTTGTCTCCATTTCCTTTTAGACCCTACTAGGGAGTTTAGGACTAAAATTGAATGGTTCTGCATAATAGGTTTTAGATAGATTAGATTAAGACAGCAATTCAATTACAAATGTATTATTACCATGTATTGGCCACTGCTTTTAAGCAATAAATGGAAACAAAATAAATAAATAAATTGATGTTTTTGAAGACATTAATGATTCCAATTTCAATTGTATTCTAAATTTTAAAATAAAATTTATTATAAAATTAATTTTATAAATATAAATTAAAATTTTACATTTTAGTAGTTAATGCTTTCTCTATAATTTTTTTTTATAAAACTACAGTATTAGACTATTCGGTATTCAACACCTGTAAACAATCATAAATCATGTAAATTCACAAAATGAGTATCAAACTCTATCAAAATTAAATTATTAAAAATTATAATTTTTGATCTTGATATGTCTAAAAATATAAACCAACTTCTCCCCTAATTGTACTGTGGCTCGCATTCTCACGCTTACTCAAACTCAAACGCTTAGGTCTTAATGGAGGATAGGCGAATTTTCCTCAAATAAACATCAATCGGTAGTCCAGTTAACCTTTTACCATATCTTATCAGTAAATTATCCAAAATTCATACTATATTCAAGCTATTTCCATTTAGCCAAAAATAGACGATTTTGCGCCGCAGTTTAAATCTGAAACCCACATTATCATTACCGCAATTGCAAAATCTATTCCAGTTTGCATTAGAAATTGTTTGTATTCAACCTCTAGATCACTGGAAAAGATGTTGAACAGAAGATGATACTTCTAGAGTTAGTATGGACAGATATTTACTAAGTATTTTTGAAATATTTGGACGACTGACTATATGACTGGATGATATTCAGATTCGTTTTAGATAACTTAAAAACCAATAAAACTAACGGCATTTAATTCTTGTATTGCATTCTAGATTTGTGTACACAACAAGAAATGAAAATAATAATAATATAACGGTTCAATTTAACAAACACTAGAGTTATAAACGTCAATGTGAAACAAGTTCTCTTGGACGAGATTAAACAACAAAGGTACACAATACACTCCCATGTTTTAGAGGATATTTTATTGTTAGTTATTTAAACTTTTTCATAATTATTCTCTTCTTCCTCACTACTATTAATGTAATTCTAGAAGTATACACAAAGAATAATACTAATATTGAATCTATATTGTTCATAAAAAGATAACACATTTCAAATTATATTATATCAATTTAACTCTGTGTAAATTAAGCATAAATTGCTATTCTATTTCAATTTTATCACTTAAATCATTCTTTATTAAAATATTGTTCTAATGTAAAGTTCCTATCTGTAAATGTAAATGGAGGCGCTTGGTATACTCTGTGAAATATGGATCATAAATAGTAGGGGAAATACACTCCGTTCCAAAAAGTTGAATACAGTCATTTTATTGAATTCAACCATCAATATCTCTGGTATTTTCCATAATTTAAAAATTTCCTTTTGCAATAGGGTTAAGGGGTTCATTGAGAGTATAAGTATGAAAATATTGGAATTAGGTTCATCACAGCTACTTTTAGAAAACAAAAATCAGCGCGGCGCCATTTTGGCCCCTGGAAAAATGTTGCAGAAAGTTGAATACACTACCGTTTTTGGTGGGTTACTGTTGCTATTTTCGGATTTTAAGTAATAGAAACTATTGATATTCTATACCTTCTGAATTAAATGGCTTTTAAACAGTATTTATTTTATTGAAAAATATGTTTTTTTTATAAATATCGTGAAAAATTGGGTTTTTGAATAAAATTGTATATAATTTTTAAAAATAACACCAAAAGCACTAAATAATCAAAAATACCATAATTTAAAATAGATTTATTAAAATAATTGTACAATTTATTACGCACATTGGACTGCAAAATAAATGAAATAGCAATTTTTATAGGATTCATTCGTGTTTCTGTATTGAAAGTGATATAATTCATATTTTTTATATAAAATATAGCTAACAAATATAAAATTCAGAAAGGCACTTAGTTAAACTATAATTTTAAAAAAAAATCACAATTTCTGTCAGTTTTAGTAATACAATCGAACCTGTTGTAAAATAACCCTATGACAAAATGACGTAATTTTGTGAAACTCTTGCATTTGAACTGAATGTTAATAAAAACTCGTTACGGTGGAAAAACTCATGAGGGCTCTGACACCTAGACGCATGGAATGAATGCGTTCAAATTTTCGCAGGATAGTAAAAGCAATTTGGATCACATGATAGCTCAGTCAGATGCGAGCTAGAAACAGCCAAAATCCAAAAACACCCCTTATGCCATTTTGTCCATATTTCCCTTATATATTATTACTTTATTTTATAGATTATATCAGCTACAAAATCATGGTTAATAATAGTTTTAAATCTATTGCTGGAAATTCAATTCAACTTATTATAAGAAAAATAGATAATCACACCTTTATACGGAAGCTTAGACTTAACTGATAATGAAACTAATTAAAATTTGAGAAAATAAATTACATTTCTTGTGACAGTCCAAAATTGAAATCGTAAATGAACTCTCTGACCTCAAATTAATAGTCTCTTATAAAAGAGAGGAAATTAGTTAATTGAAATGCAACAAACATTTTTTAAACGAACAACTTAATCCACAATTGTGAACCTGATGACCTTTCTGAAGAACATTTAGGAAAACTGGACAAATCTCTAGTTTCATCCCCTTCAGAGTGTCCAGAGTAACCAGCTATAAGAACTCCATTAAACAATAGATCTTTGCTCGTCTAGATTCAAAAATTGTTCAACGTAAATTTTTGCAATAAAAAATTTGTCAACGTTTGGAAAACTCGGTATTTTATTTTATTAACATCACTCCTAATCTCCCCATCTTAATTATACTCGTATTCAAAATTCAATTGTTAACTCAATATTTTGTATAAAGTAGATAATTGAAATTTAATAAGTAGAACATATTTTACGATAAAATAATTGTTTGCATAATATCTTGTGTAAATCATGGTCAATAAGCATTAAACACAAGGGTGTTATAAAGTCCCACCTGGATATAAAAAACTTACACTTTTGTACAAAAAAACTCTCTATTTTTTATAATGGGATAAACATTTTTATTTAAATGAACTGAGAATCATTCTACCACTTCTGGTTATTGTTTCCATAATACTGTTGATTCTGTCCCGAATATTGAGATTGTCCCAAAGATTTCTGGATCTCTGCTGGGACTGGAGGAGGAGTGGGAAGGTGATCTCCAATGGCGCGGAATCCGTTCTCATCAGCCTGGTATTGGACGGCGTAGTTCTTTCCGTCGGTGCCCACGAAGGAGAAGTGTCCCTGGGCTGAGATGGCGGCGTTCTTCACCTGTCCCTGTTCCGCAGCGCTGATTCCATTGCCAGCCTCGTACCCGTAGTGGTAGCCATCCCTGCCCTGATCAGCCTCGTACCTCACGATCGGGATTTGCTTGTAACTCTGCTGCTGTTGCTGATGGTAATCCTGGTTCTGGTAGTTGTTGGAGACATGTCCAGAGTTCTGACTGGAGAACTGATAGTTGTTGGATTTGTAGGGGACTGCCGAGGCCAGAGCTACGAGAGCACTAAAAGCGATGAACTGAAAGTGAGTTAAATATCAATTAATCGATGTGGTTTTTAATCCGAATAATTTAATGATTTTACCAATTTCATTTTGGATAGTTTGTTGTTTTGGTTTGAACTGGGAGATCAACTGATTATTTGGAGATGAGAGACACTAGTTTTATATTAAAAAAAATGGTTGTTTGGTATTAAAGTGGGGTGATCGATTATTTAATAAAAACGCTGCTGTTATTAAGCATTTTATTGCAAATAAAATATTTGCAAAATTTGATACATATTTGATTATATTTTATGAGTTAATCACACCCAATTTCATTAGTTTAATCCTGTTACTTAAAGGTGTATGTTTTTAAGCTAAACTTGCTCATAATTCAAAAAACAGTTTTATTGGGCCATGGATTACTTTAAAGTTATGCAGTTTTTGAAGAAATTAATTATTTCGTATGAAATCAATCCAATTTTAATTAAATTGAAAATTATAAAATAAAGTCTGGTCCGATCCGATCTAACAACAACAAAACCAAAATTAAAAGAAAAAACAGCGCCATATGTACTTGAATGAAGAGCCTCCAATCCGCCGGAGAATCTTATGGATGTGCACTGAGATGTGCGTCATTATCAGTACAGGGTTACCACAGCTTCAAGAAGGGTCATTGCGAAAACCCCATTTGTGCAATAGATGATTGCATCTACCCTGCCCTGTCCTAAATCTATTGATCGTTGGCCATGTTTCTCTGGGAAGATCAAAACCAGGGATCATTTCTAAAAAGTTAGTAATTAATTGGCCATTGATTGGGGGATCCTCCATCCAAGACTGTAATTATATACGTAGGTCACTGTTGTCGACTTCATTCCATAAAAAAAATTGCTTTTCTTATGTCTCCTACCTCACCATTTATATCATTCTAAAATTCATGTTTTATAATGCCACTAGAGCGTAAAATCAGCTGTTTTTAACATGTGAACGTGTATATAGTATAACATCATTTCCGAGTTCAAAACGGATTTTATACCCGATTGGGATATAATTTTATAACTATGTGGCTGGAGTTGCGTAGTTGGTTGAAGCGTTGTCACAGAAATTATCTCGATGGATCGGGTTCCAGCCCTGATCAGACTGTATTTTTTTTAGAAATTCATTACTCGTTTTTACTAACAACATTCTGTGATTAATGTAAAATCAAAGAGATAAATCGGATCTTTCTACAGAACTAGAAATTTGCTGCCACAAATTAATGGATACAGATGCAAGTTATGAAAGGGATGATCAAAGAAGAAGTCATTATTTTTTGTTGTAATAACCAGACCTAAAACGTGAGCCAGCTAGAAGCACGACATGGTAATTTCATACAAAAACTGACTGTCTTTACTGCGTCTAACTGTGTGCCTCGCCTTCTGTTCGTTTTAAATGTATTGTAACAGGAAATTTCCAAATCTACACTTTTGCCATCTAGTGGAAATTTTTTTTATCTCACTTTGACAAGTAAATTCAATTTGAAATGAAGATTTTTTGCTTCAAAATACTGTGCACATAGGATTTGGAAGATGTGTCATCAAAAAAATAATTGCAGTTATCAGATAGTGAACCTTTTTTAAATTTGAGTTTTGCCAAAAAATATATTTTTTTAAATCCATTTGCATTGGTATTGGTTTCGTGTACAAATATAATTTGATATTCCAGCAGAATTCCAATATTCCTTGTTTTTCGACACGGTTTAACACTATTGTGTCTGTGGCTTGAAATTTCGGTGGTGACGTCATCTCCGAAATGTCAAACTTGGTTTTGACTAGTGGCTAATGAGTTAGTGAGAAGTGATTTTTTAAATAATTAAGTTCGTGGAATAAGTACCTAACATAATATTATTGTGTTATAATGATTAAAAAAAGTTGTTTTTTGCCGAAATGTGGAAATAATCGCAAAAGTTAGATTCTTAATTTTTCCATAAAAAAATAAAGAATGATATATATTTCATAAAGCTAAGAGTGTAGATAACACAATAAATATGTGCTGAGTTAATTTTGAATCAGACTGACTCAAACGGACTCCACAGCCTCTCAAAAGAAAATCGATCTGACCTCTTTGTTAATTAACCTTGAAGATGTTCTTCTTCGTAGTTCATATAGTATGTTTGTTCTGTTTCGTTGCCAAAACCTGTGAATAAATACGTGTAGGCTCTATATAAATTTTTTTTTTCAAATAAAAACCCAATTGATTCATTTTCATTCACTTTTCTTTATTCAGATTGACATGATTATTAGTTGCATATTTGGAATTCATGGAATATTGTTGACACAAACAAGTAGAGTAGTACTATAGAGAGATTAATAAATTGATTAAATAAAAAAAAACCGAAACAATTCTTGTTCAATACTAAATTTGGCGTTGACAAAAAAAAATTTGCATGCAAATCAAATGCTGTCCTCTATTCAATATTATTATTTTGTATGGTTTGTCTTTGGTACTAATAATATATAATAATCATGCAAAAATGGACGTGGACTGAAATGCGCCAACCTCGAATTCATCATCATTCAATAAATATTTTACACAGTTTAAGAATTCAATCTAGAAGTCGATTCCCTTTTCTTCCTTTTTTCTCACTTTAAATTATTCATTTAGAACTAATTTTCACTTTTTTTTATATAGATTAATAACATAAATAGGCTTACAACTACGACATTTTTGTTTTGACTAGTTTTATTTTCAATTTCTGTTCTTCATTTCGGCTTCAATTTGTTTTTTTTTCGCGAAAATGGAAAGAAAATACAGTAATAGTTCGATATTTAATACAAGTTTTCGTACTTTTACTTCTTATCCTTTTTTATTACTTAATTTTGTTTTAATATTCATTTTGATTCTATTTACAGAGAGCTTTTGTTCGGTTTTCACTCGAGACTTTTCCTTCTTTTTTCAGGTTTTTTTTCTCTAACTTTAGGGATACAATGGTTTCTGCTGTATTCTGTTTTGTTTGCTATTTGTCATGCTTCTTACATTTCCATTCCTTTTCGTTTTCTACTCCTTCTTCATCTATTAATCAATAATGTAAATTAAACACTTTTGCGCTTAACTGATTTGTAATTAGAAAACTAAAAGTAGAGATTTATGTATATATAAAAAAATATTATTCAGTCTTTGGTTTGTGACACACACAACTGCCAAGTGCTTTCCGTGGTTCTTTTTAATTTTTTCTTCTTCAATTATTAGAAAGAAATATTTTCTAAACATCTGATCTCTAACTTGAGATTGTTACTGTAAAGAGACACGGGGTATGCGAGGGTTAATAACAACAACAAAAATCAACAAAACAAACAAAAAACAACGGCAACTATGATCGGGATATTTGATTCAGAGAGTTATTTGTTAGAGATTCGACTTTTTCCAATTTCTTTCTTGATTTAATTCTTTAAAAAGTACCACTTTTCGCACTTGGCAATTATTCCTACCTAACCATTATTTTCAGACTCTTTTTTCCTTTAATTCATGCTCCGTTTGTCGTTGTGACTCACATTATGGTTAGCTAAATTAATAAACGTAAATGAGAATTCACTTTTTTATGGAAATTGTTCGTCCTTTCTTTGTTTTCTGCCGAGGAAGAGTTTTCACAATAATCCTAATCCCTTGTCCTCTCTCTCTCTTTCTATCGCATGCACTTTCTATACACCTCCTCTCCTCTCTTTTATACACAACACATCGCGCTTTCGTTGATTTTCCTAAATAAATTAATTACTTTTTAGTGTTTTTCTTTTGTTGGTTTTTTGGGTTGGGGATTAATAATAAATTACAAATTTTTAGATTCCTAAGTCGTGGAAGAGGTGCTCCTTTATCACCTCGCCCTCCTCTTCCAGCCGCTGCACCGTCACCGTGTTCAGCAGGTTGAAAACGACGGCGAATATCGTGCAGGCGGCATAAACTCCGAGCGCCACCCACCACAAAAACTGCTCGTGCAGCTTCTGCTCAAAGTTCTTCAGGACTAGAAGGCCGATCGTGAGGCCGGCCAGCGCTCCAGTCAGATGCGCCACATACGACACCGACGGCGCACTCGTGTTCTCCACGGCGTAACGCGAATAAATTGCAAATCCCACGTCACAGGAAGCTAAAATTAAAAAAGATGAAATAAAAATTAGTAAAAATAGTCAAAAACGTTATATTTCTTTAAAATAAAATTGCAATTTAATGTTATAATTAAAAAATATATAATTTTTGTAAAGAAAAATTAATTGAAGTGTCATAAAAGTTTTCAAAAAAATATAAACGAATACGTATTTTAAACTGCTATAGGATGTTTAAGATAAGTTAGTATTAAAATAGTTATTTTTTCTTCAAAGTTGTTTTCAATGAGAAACTTAGCACGATCGATTCCAAAACACTAGTGAAAAAAGTGAAACGTTACGATACTCAATAAAAAAATAGTTATTTTTATGTAACAAGGATGTTAAGCTAAGTTTTTTAACGAGGAAATGAGTGTGAAATACGAGCCGTCAGGCGAGATTTTCATCATTTCTGTGTTAAAAAACGGTTTTTACACACGTATTAAATAATATTTGCATTTAGAACTCTATTTGAACGGCTTACGGGTACTATTTAACGCTCTGGATTAAAGATTGTACAATTTTTTCCTCAAAATGAAGCCAAAACTTTAACTTTGAAACAAATTTATTCTTACATTTATAACTTTCTTTTTTCACTAGTGAAATAAAAATTCAAATTTAACTAGAGCGAAAAAGTGGTGCATTATGAGATGCAAAAACAGTTATTCACAGTTAAGACATTATTAGAAACAAGATCCATTAAAGTCTCGAGCATAGCGAGTGCTTTAAAGCAGGCCCGAGTGTTTAATAATGCTTATCGACTGTGTTTTATACAAAATTTTATGCATTTTGAAATAAATTAACACAAAAATTAAAAAAGAACATTAGTTTTCTTAAAGTCAAATTTAAAAATTAGTTGTCGCCCTCACATTGTTTTTCTGTCTTTTTCTAAATCCACGGGAAGATTGAGAAAGCAATATCTTGTTTTTCTTACTAGCACATAGGAGAAATTAAATTGCTCTTTCAATTAATACGTTAAATTCAAACAATCCGTGATGTATTGTTTGAAAGAGAAATCCGATATGTGCATCTCTATTAAAACATTATATTTAGATTTAAACAATCCGTTTTGTTGTGAATTCATTTACAAATACAGTAAAACCATACACAACGAAAATGACTTTCATATTTGTTGGATTTCTTCACAGAAGTCACACTTTAATAATAAAAAAAGCTTTAAAGAACTTGTGCTATAAAAACGTTTATCAGAACATATTTTAGTGTCTTAATATAAATTTTATTCGACAAAAATGCATAAAATAATTGTTGCAATCCTGAACCCAAAAAGATAACTTTGACAAATTGTTTTAAGTTTCCTTTTTCATATTAGTGGAAATTTTGAATTTTTTTTCACATTTTCTCCAGGATTATTTTTAGTGTAGTTTATGAGGATTTATAAAATCCGTTTTAAAACCTAATCTTACGGCTCGTATTTCACACGTTTCCTCGTTAAAAATTAGCTGATTTTACACATTTGTACCGATTGACTTTTGCAACCACAAAGAATAAAAATCTCTTAAACTCACCAAAAATGAAGATCGCCGCTAGCCTGATGATGCCGTACTGCATATTGTTGTAGTTGAGCATAACATTAGCTAAATGAGCGGCCAATAGGGCATAGACTCCGCCACTGGCGCCCACCAAATAAACTTCAGGATCGAAGACACTTGTTCCTGCAAAAACAATTTAAAAAACCATTAATTTCACATTATTTTACCACTTTTAAAATAAAAACACTTACCTAATGATCCCGCAAGAACTCCAGCTAGGTAAACACACCCAATTCGTGTGGATCCGTGGACCATTTCTAGAGGAAGGCCGACGAGAAGTTGGACGACCAAATTAAAGCCCAAATGGAACCAACTGGAAGAGAAAAGGAGCGAAAACTTAATATGGGTGCTACTTTTAGAGCCCAAATGTGTCTCGGGTAATTTCGATGAACAGTAAGCCAATAATGAATAAAATTCAAGAAATATAAAATTATCAATTTAATTTTGAAATATTTACTATTACAAATTAATTTATAATTTCAAAATGTATTTAAATGTGATTTTACTTTTAAAAAATTCTATAAATTGTTTTAAAAAAATAATTAATTAAATCTCAGGAAAATATTTTATAACATTTAAATAAAAAAAATACTGTAAATGTAATTCAATTTGTAATTTAAAATCTATTTCAAATAAAATTTTAACGCTTTACGTCTTTTTAAAAATAATTAATTAATTTTTTTAAATTTTCAATAAATTTCTAACATTTTTTAAAAATCCTCATAATTTTCTACATTTTTTATTTTTTATCACGAAAAATCAACTTACCCAGCATGAAGGACCATATAGAATAGAAACCGCCACACCTCTTGCCTTTTGTCGGGACGATAGATGAACATGGAGTCGATAGGTACCGGTCCAGCCGGATCTGCTTGACCTGAAGTCAATGTGTGGTATGTGAAGAAGCCCAACTAGAAGGAGAGAAAAATAAGGGAGAAAATAAGAAAATGATTAATCAAAACAACAAACTCCCATCCACAAATCGGGGTTCTTGGTAAACAATTTCCATAGAAAAGCATCATTATCGTCCTCTTTTATTGAAATTTGTCCCCCAAACTCGATAATGAACCCATTATAATTTGATTGCTTGCGGGTGGCTCCTCCAAAATCCAACGCGGAATCAATATTCAAGTAATTGAGATGTAAATTAATTGAATAACAAATCAGATGATTAACATAAACAGGTCAAACAGCGTCCTGATGGCGTCTAATTTGTCAATCCCCAAAACGGAGTTTTACACAAAAAGAGACATATTTCATCAAAAGGACAAAAAAACAAAAATTCAACATCATTCATTACTCAAAATTTCCCAGGTATTGTCACTTTATTAATTTGAATTGAGTGGTTGTCAAAAGCAATGTCGTTGTCAACGTCATCACATGTCATTGCCAAAAGTCCATTGACCCGATAAATGGTCGTTTTAACATAAAAACGACTTCATAATTTACTCTAATAATATAGTTTCGCATTTTTACTAATTTAAACATTTTAATTGTTACGAGATAACTTTAATTTAAATTGAGTTCGTTTTTATCTACAAAAATAAACTAGTTTAATTTGTTATATAAAGAGCTTCAACTATTTATTTCTAATTAATGCAAAACAAGTGAAATAAAATGGCATTTTTATGAGTTTAAGCTTTTCAATGAAATGTAAAAACTTGTTAAGTGGTTTTGTCAAATGAAAATTCAAATTTCCAGACTAAAATCCACAAATTACCATTCAACTACTCTGGCTTAATTTCCCCCTGAAAGTCTCCCATTTAAATAGAATTTATTAACCCAAATTTACATGCAACCAAATGCGGTGAAACTGGAGAAAATTGGGACCCTATAAAACTACAGTTCACCATAGTAAAAACAGATCAGCACGATCATAGAAACGCCAGACATTGGTAATTTTACTGGAGGAGGGAGATAGAGAGAAAAAACAATTACTTAAACCCAATGAATTAGAGACGATGAAATTGACTACACCTTGCCACCGGATCAGATTTCCCCCCGTCGTCCCCGCAGCAGTGCTCCAATTCCGTAAAACGATCTCATAAAAATAGTAAATTAAGATCTCACTTTCGCTCTATATCTTTCTAGTTCCCCCTCGAGAAGCAAAACCAAAAACACAAAAAAACACCCAACGAATAAAAACAACCAAAACGATCCACAGCACAGCATTTGTTTATAATCGGGAATGGAGAGAGTTGTTGTGGGGAATAGAAGAAGAACGAACACACAAAAAAGTTGTGATCATGTTACAATAACCAGATGCAGTACTCAAAAATATTAATTAATTGGGCACGAGCGATAAACACGAGGTGCCAACAACAGCGCGTAAAACAACGGGATCAAAGTAGACGTTGCTAATCATAGCACTCTTTTTGACATAAGTTAAAAGTGGATTTTGTTTTGTTTTTTCCTCTTTTGCATTTATCTCTCGCGTTATTATTATCGATCAGAAAATACTCTACAATAAATAAGTCTAAATCTGTGTGGTGTGGCGTGTTGTGATGGTGATTCATTGACTTCATTGAGACTTTTCTCCTCCTCTCCACCACATTCCCATACTCTCAGTTATTCCATTCACAAACCCGCGCGCTAATAGTTGGCAAATTTTCAATTCGCCCGCCGCCACCGCCGCCAAGAACGTGTGGCTGGATTATTTACCTGTCTGGATTATTTGCCGTAAAGAGGAGAGATGGGGAGAGAGAGAGAAATAACAAAAGGAAAATAAAAAGAAGAAAAAAACAGTAAACTGCCACATTATACAAATAAATCGGCAAACAAATTGAAAATGAAATTATACCGGCGCGTATTATTGCTAATAATATAATACAAATATCGGCAACAATCATCTCAATAAAATGGTAATGTAAATACACAACTACACGTGATTTAATTAAATAGGATAATAACTTTTATAACTCATCTCATCTCACCTGGAATGATGCTGGGCGGAATGGTGTGGTGGCGACAAATAAAAACGTGAAAAGTAACAAGAACGAAAAACCAAAGTACGCGCGGCGAGGAAACACCTTACATGGATCGTGTGCACAAGAGAGCACAGAGGAAATGCAAAAAGGTGTAGGCTCAATAGAAATCGAATAAACGAAATGGAAATCTGCAATAAAACAATCGCAAAGGCGAAAAACCCAACAAAAAGACAAGAAAAAACAAAAATCCAACTCGGATCATATTACAGTGAGCTATACAAATTATGAGACATTTTCCCATTTTAAAATTGGAGGCCACCAAAAGACATAAAACGCCATCTGTTCTAGAATAATGCGCGCGATCAAGGGCACGAAAACAATTAGGGGAACCCAAATGCAATCCATCATCTCCAGAAAAAAAAACCCACTATTCCAAGGATCAAGTGTAAAGCATTCCACTGATTTTTAACTATACACGTGCTTCCAGTTAGAAAAAATTAAGCACAATTTCAACCCGTGATAAACTAGCACATAATTACAGTAATTCCACATGTTGTCGAGCCATTAAGATCCCCAATTTATCCCCCGATAAATTATAAATCCTAGACCTACACTCCTCTGTGATGAACACCACAAATTTAAACTAAAAAAGAAAATCATGAAAAGAGAAAAAGAAACCCACCCAGACAAATAATTATAGACCAAGAGGAATCCGATTTCTTTATGTCTTTCCGATTCACGGAGGCGACAAAGAGGAAGACATTCCAGCAGTGCAATTCTCTACCAAAGCAAAAACAACTCGATTCCGGCAGAAAAGAAGAAGAGAAGCAGCAGAAAAAAACGGTGAAAATAAATGCTCAAAACATCTGCTTTAATCTTTCTCCGAGTGGCACTCGCGCCCCATTTTGGGAGTTGAGAGATTGAATGGCAACATAATTTAGCAGCCACTACCAAAGGTGCTTCTCTTCTCCCCAACGAACTTGATCAATTCGGAAGAAAGAAAAAGAACTCTGATCAATTCACAAGTTTGCACAAAAATGTAACTATGCTGTTCTTTTCCTCTCTCTGCAATGAGAACATAATAAAAAAAAAAAAAAACGGAAACCCCAATATCGACAACACATCGGACAAAAACTCTCGGATATCCGTTTTGCAATCACGTTCCAATTCAATGATTTGGCGCACCAGTATCAATGAACTTGTTTCTCTGCCGAATCAGTGAAATAAACTCGTTAAAGTTCACAACAGCAAAAAAAGAAACAAAAATAATTACAAAAAATAGGAAATCGGAAATCCTAAAATCTCGTTCAAAATAGATCCTAACAGCATCAATATCCGATTTCAGCGTTTCACAAGGTGAACATTGTTGATGCAACAAGATGTTATTATGACAACAACCGTGACGAATTCCAATCGGAAATAAAAAACGATAGCAATCTAGGAAGCTATGAACAGTGAACAAAAAAACAAAAGTGATAAATTTTCATCTTGTGAAAAATGCAGTGCCGTGAATAAATCATCCGTTTTATCAGTGCTGGGTTTACTTTTAAAATCCTTGAGAACATGAATAAACACTTACTGGCCACTTATCCAGGGATTATAAAAAGGGTGAAATGTAATTTTCTCCCCATTAAAATAAGGACAGTCGTGAAAAATGGCGGGCGACCAGCAAAGTGATACTTTTAAACAGTCTTTAAATCATCTTTCCCACTTTCCCTGCATTAGTTAATATTTATGGTTATTTAAATGAGAGTGCCTTCTTATACGGAAACTGTCATAGTTTTGAGGGGGACACGAAAATCCCGAGGACGATAAATAACAATTAAGTGAAAATTATTTCCCGTAAAACTATACGAGGGAGGCACAGTGGCGGCGACTTTCACAACCAGACATAATTACAATCAAATTAAGTGCCTTTAATGAACTTACCTCAACCAGAGTCACGAATATCACAAACAGCGGGGGCGGACAACAGGAATAATTATCTGCATAGTATTTCCGGTCCCGTTCCTCGGGCAGCACTTCCATCGCGATTACATGGACCATTCTGGAACAAAATAAAAGTATGTTAGTAATTTATGAACAATTGGAATCATCAGCATAGAGAACATTAATGGAAAATTTAATTAACAAGTGACTTACTTTTCGAAAAACGGGGGTTCTTGGAATAGGATATGGAAATCGTTTTCCGAGCAAACCTCTCTGTCGCGATGATGGACGGCACACTTAAAACTGCGCGACCTCTTGCCGCTCATCTGCAAAAAACGGAACAAAAACACAAAAAATTAATGGAAATTCAATTTTATTTTTAGAGACCACAACATAAAGGTATTCGCAAATTATGACTATTGCCGAGAGACCGAAAGAACTGATGTTCCCTTAACAGAGGTATACGCGCAACGGACATAAAAATACGATTCCCAAGGAATAAATCAGTGTACCAACAAGTAACCAGATAGTAGATGTTTATCAGTCAAGATCTTCTATATAAAGGTATTTTTACATAAAACCCGATCACATCTTAAAACAATTGAATATGTACGCAAAATCCGATTGGATAGCTCAATTCCGTCTCCAATCGTTCGCCAAGCCACTCGCTTATGCAAATGCCCGATGATGAATACTTGACCCCCCACTGGTCTCGGAATTTTATATAGTGGCTCTCTTCCCATTTGGCCAATTGATTCCCATGGCTCCCTCTTCCTGATATATTCATTCACCACTTGTGTATGGGATGCGCTCCGATTGAAAACAACAAGAAGGCCGCGCTCACTACTCCTCTACTCTTCTATGGAACAATCAGCAGCAGCAGCTCTAAATGTGGTGCATCATCGCATCTCACCATAAACACAGCAATTATCAGACAAGTGCGAGCAAATATTTGTTTTAAAAACACAGTCATATTATGGAAAAGCTCTTTCTCCCCCTCCTTGCACTTGCACCCAAAGCCTAAAGCACTACAAATACACAGTCACGTCGCACAGTTGTCTTCCAGTCGTCTAAATGGAATCTAATTAGCATAATAACTTTTCAATTTGTTTTTGTTGACTGTTTGCACTCTCTGGATGCAGTATAGTGCTGTTGAATGGAAAGGAACGATATGCTACACATTGATGGACCTGCTCTCAATGGGGAAGTAGTGCAACAAGAGAGAGATGCAGAGAAGGGTTCAAGATATTTAACCAATTGCATTAAACGCTGATTCAATATTGACTTTGGAACAAATTGTCATCAGGTTCACACGATCCAAACTACTGGAAGATATTTAGAGCTAAACAAAGATAAGTGCAGCTGAGTTATGAAGATGGCCAAACATACTCGTATATATGACAGGCATTGTCCTACGAGGTTTTATCATGGGAACTATCTTAGCTAATTGAGTCTTTTATGAGAGAAAGAACCCTTCCGAGTATAGCTGTCAACTGAAACGACAAACAGCCACCGGGATAGGATAAACTGTGCGAAATCATCTGAACCATCTAACCACCATTACTCATCACCTCAAGCGGAAAGTTGTAGGTGGTGGTGGTAATGAGTTTTCAATAACAAAAACACAAGGTGTTGTTGTTTATTCTCTCTCTTTTTTGTGTTTACGCCACAGTTACTAAACCAAGCAGCTCATTCATAGAGACCTGCCTGCCAGCACAGCGTCATAGCCGACAAATTGCTTCTGCACACTTTAGGAACTATAGGAACTCTCTTTCCCATAACGTCCAAATACCTCCAACCGCTCGCTGCCAGGTATGCCCAACAATTAACGCTCTGTTTAGAGCCAGAGGAGCGCACTGGCTCAATTGTGTTAATATACCGAAATGAAAAAATAAATAATTTTAATTAGACACTTTATATTATACAGGTATAATAATAACAATGTCCAATATTTACCGAAACACACCGCAGAGAGAAAACCGCCAGAATTTTTTCCTCTTCTACCGGGTTTTATGGAGAGGAGCATTAGATGGTGGAGGCAAAACAGAAGACAAGAACGAGACACGAAAAAATTACAAGTACTATACAAAAGCTGTGAAACAAGACTAAACAACTGAAAATAGGAGACACACAACTGTGTATTCAGCAGTTGGAGAATAATCTTTGAATCAAGATATGGAGCAGAGCGCGCGCCATCAACTACTACTAAAATACTTGGCTTACTGTACATCGGCAATCGGCACCGTAACCAGAGAGACCCAAAGCAGATCTCACCGTGCAAATTTCGGCCCGGGGTGGCGATATAAACTAACAAGTAGTTGCCAAGATCCACATCAAACCATAAGACCATAGTGAGAACTAAGAATCACAGTGTTTTGTGTTCTTGGTCCCCGTTCTCGCCTACCTCCTTCCACCATTCCAATTCAACCGGCTAATGCTAAATAGAGTGATCCATTTCGTCGATCACCCGCGGTGATGATCCCTCACTTTTTTTGTTGGTGTACAAACCAAGAGGTGTGCGATCGTATCGCAGCGCGGAATGAAGTCACCCACCAAAGTGAATGGTAATAAAATTGTATCAAATCCTACGTTTGTGATCGCGCAAATATTTGTCTGATATGATCATATCTGAGATGGCGATTCGGATTGAGAACTCTATATTGCAAATTGAAATCTTTCAAAGTTCACTCTAATCTAGACCGTGTAAACTGAAAAACGCCTCTCTTCACGTGGAAAACAATGAGATTAGATCGCCGTTGAAAGTTGAAAGCACACACACTCTGTTGTGGTGTGATGATGAGCCCCCAAAAACGTAAGCCAAGCAACGATGACGATGGAATTTTACATCATAAACTCAATTGATAGAATACAGTGGGAAATCTCTTTTAACATCCTTTAATAAAGTCAAAGTTGTAAATACTCTGATCGTTATTTTATATTTTATTAAAATTTAAATAGATAACCAAATTGAATTTTATTGGATATATAAACTTGTTTTTTATGATCTTCCCAAAATACGAAGGGTTTATTCCAACTCCTCTCTATTTGCCATCGCCTAATTGAAACACAATCGTCTTCAAACTAACCTATTGTAATATCATCATTATCCATGAGCTCATTGTTGCAAGAATTCGAATGGGAATTCATTACCTACCACAATGACTTTTAATTATGCTAATTTTTAATTAAAATTTCGGGCAATAACATTCCTATACAACAGATAAACGAGCCAAATTTGATGTTGTGTTTCCAAAATTGTAACAACACAACAATTAAACAGCATATTTTGTTTTATAACACAATTCACTTTGTAATTATAACAATAAAAAGCGGAGAGAAAGAGAGAGAAATCGGAGAGGAGCCAATGCAAATTGGGTACTACTCGTATTATTGAAAGGGCATCATCCCTAGTACTAAACTGGGACTGGAATTTCGATTAAAATGAACTCGAATGCGCGGCGGCGGCGGCGGCGCCATTAAATAAGAGAGGAGCCCACTGTGCGAAATGAATTCAAATTGCAATGCTTAATTGTGTGTGAAGTAGTAAATTTGCAAATAAACGAATCAACTAATTCGTTCCGATGGGCTTCACCTGCTTAATTGGAGAAATTTCACATTTATTTTGCGCTTTTTATTATTGTGCTGCTCGCTTCAGAGCTTTAAAATCGCGAAACTCTTTCATATTTCTTCTGCTGCGCGAAATTAAGCAGCATTGGGGATTTCTGCATTATTTGGCGCCACACCACGACGGTGAACAATCTTTCTGTGCAACCTGATACCTACCGAGAACTTGCAACTCAGATGATCTCTTTGGCAGAGAGACAGAATAATGGCCAATGATCCCCGCTTCCTGGGAAATTAAACTCCAGTTGCAAGTCCGGCCACAACAGCAAAATTCTGGATTTATTACTATATTATGAAATCATCCAAATACTGGTAGTTTCCTCGAGGAAACGAGACACTTACTCGCCTCCTCAGAAAACCCAAATTAATCAGGCATCCGGTCATTAAACTTAATTAAAAGAGCAAACTGTAGTTTCAACACTTCTTTTAATCCGGAACGAGAATTAAATAAAAAACTGTGCAATGCAATTTATACAGAACTGGGGATTCCTCGCCAAGATAGAGAGAGAAAGAATGATACCTTGTGTGGCGTCAGTTGTTGTCATCGACGGCTTCGTCGTCGTCGTGTGCCCATGGAATTGAACTTGACCAAATTTCTGTTCCAGTACAATTCTTTTTGCTCTCTCTCTCGCCAAACTGTTAAAAACCAACAGCAGTGGAAAATGTGAAAGAAAAAAATATATTCGCCAGGTGAAAAGCCGCGAAATGGACATGAAAAAAAACTAAAAGAGAGACAAAGGCCCGTTTTGGCTGTTCACTTCCCGCCAATTCACCAGCGACAACGACGTCGATCAAACCGGAAACTCTATCCGCACTAATAAATTGCAGAAACGCGTTCCATTATTTGCCATTATTTTCCACACCGTGTATTGTTTTAGACTCTTTCACTCTATACACAACATTTCTCTCTCCGCCATCCATCCATTCATTCATCCACCAGAGATCGTCGCTGTGTCTGCTCTGCCGAAAGCGCCTCGAAATTTAATTAGACTCAATCTCAAATTTCATTCGCGTGATGATACTTCATTTCGAATAATTTATCCGAGAAATGGGATAATTTACCGATATAAGTACAAACTGCATTATAAAAATCCATGATTACTCAAAGTTTGTCATTACCCAGCAATTAATTACTAAACCATGGCAAACCTAACTCTATAAAAACTGCAAAATTGATCTATGGAAATATGTTAATGAATCGAAATTCCTTTCCACATTGCTCAATGAGCATAGCGCACTTTTACCTCCGCATCAGCAGCCACCACAATCCATTTTCTCCACACTTTTCCCCACAGCCATAACTTAAAATGTGTTACAGTTTCTCAGCAGTTATAGAAGAGAAAGAGAGAGAGACCCGGTTTAATTAAAATTATTCCGAATTGTGTAAAACACATTGTATAATCTTTATAGTGGTTAATTATTTAATGGAGTTGCTTTTAACAATAATATATAGAGCATATTAACTAAATTCTTACGTACACGTGTCTAAAACAAGGGTTTATAACACGAATTGCATACAAAACATTATGCAGTTATAAACATTTTTTTTGCAAAAAAAGATTTTCGCAGATTTAACTTTTTCAAAGCTTTCTTTCCTCATCGAAAACCAAAACAATCAACGGAATTGAATCTAATGCACATTTACCCAGTAGACCATAGGAAACTGATCTCCCCCTGTGTTTCAATTGAAATTCACAAGACGGAATCAAACCATTGAAATCGGCAGTAATTACCTTTCAACAGAAAACAAAACCCCTTGATGAAAGAATTTGAATTTAGCTGAAGAAAAAAAATCCTTCTTGAACTCCTAAAGAGAGTATTGTCCTTTGAATAGAAAACCTCCCAAATTTTGGATGACTCATTCACTTTTCAATTGACATCCAATTCGGGGTGTTCTCGTTATTGCCTCCGTAGAGAAAACAAGAATGAAAAAACAAAAACGAAATAGAAGAGACGGTAAAAAACAAAAGCGTTCAAGAAGCCAAACGGAGGGTCGCCAAAACAATTTGATTATTTCCCATATATCCGAACAATACCTGTCCTGTTTTGTGTGTGTGACGCGGCCGTTCCGTCTCATTCAAAATTAGGCGATACTGATATGGTTAAGCGGTTTTTCCACGACATAAATGAATCAACCGTTTGTTTTTTTTTACGACAATCGAGCGCAGTAACCGTATGACGCGGCGACGATCTACAACAAAACGATCACACGGCTCGATGAAAGTGAGATATTCCGTTTGGAAAATGTTGGTTTTTTTTAGTTGGTTGGTAAGTTCCCAGATCTGGACTAAAGATAGCACAACATTTTCATAATTGGGTGGTTTGCCCTTGACCATTCGTTCCACCGGTGACTAATCTGGTTCAAATTTTCCTAAAGGGGCGCCTGCCTGCCTCCGAACCCAATGCACCTTCATCCAAGCCACCTTTTCGGTCACAAATGAACGGCTTCTTTTATAGTTTCAGTTTTTTAATTTATTTTTCAATATTCATCGACTTTTTAAATAAATTTCCATTGATTTTCACGTTGGCCGTCATCGAACGGCCATAAATTAATCCTGCTCTATTTATTGCCAATTTTGTGCGAATTCTTTTTCTCCTTCTGCCTGCGCTTAACAATAACCACATTCAAACGGCGCGGGGCTCTGGAAACCGTTTCTCTGCATTCTAAATTCCTAGCATTCTACGGTAATAATTTATATAATTGTGGATCCAATGTCACGAAATGGCCGTAAATGATCAGCGGTAGCGGTAGAGACACAAAAATCACAGTCCTGTTCTCTGTGCAGCTTCCAAAGGGGCTATTATTTAGATCGGAGAGAAGAAGTCAACGCCGAGCCAAAGCGTATAAATCACACCAAATGGACGTGTGAATGCCAATTGTGATCCGATTACCAGGAATACACAATAGAAACAGGTTGAATGATATTTGCATAATTATAAACAGAGCACATTAGCAAATTATATTTTATTAGACTGCATCGGAGGACTCGAGTGCAATAAGAAATAAGAGAGATATTTCATAATTAATTGCAAATTAAAGCAGAACGTTCTATGTTGCAATTTTTCAATGTCAGAATATTCCCATTCTCAAATAAATCAGAGATCATTAGATTTTCATCAGAAATAAAGCTATTTTGCGATTCCTTGAGTAAAAAGTAGTGCTGATTAGTTTAAAAATGAATAAATTTTATATTAAAAAATGGAATCATTAATAAAACTTCATTCTTTTAATTTCGTCATTAAATAATGAAACGCTCTTGGAATGATGAATATCTGGAACGACTCTTTTAATTACGTGTAATAAAACTCTAAATCCTTGTTTTATGGCGCAAGTAATGGTCAATGAACATATTTTCATTCATGCAAACTTTCAATTCGATTAACACAATCTGAGATCTTTGAAATACAACACGAAAAAGTGTCCTTAAAAGGATGAAATGTATTGTATATTTTCAATAAGAAGTTATATTTTCTCCAAGATTTTTATAAAATATAGAACTATTATATAATTTTCATAAATTAATATTAACTTTGACACTTTATTGCACTGACCGTCTCTGCAGAATCTAATGTCACAAATCGGATATACCTGTGAGAAGAAATGCAAGACGAAACAATCCCAAGAATTTTATTACCCAGTCAGTCCCATTATTGTCGTTCTTTCATCTTATGTAACACACAACATATGAAACAAGCCAGCGCCGAGTGGAGTGAAGTGGAGAGTGAGAGACATGTGTGTGCAAAAATAAGCAAGATCAACGATGTAGTGTCAGACCAGAAAGCGCCGCCGTCTCCGTCATTAATTATGTTCCGGTGGTGGTATGGGGGACAAAAAGAAACTGGAGTTGCTATTTTTAGAATTGTGCTAGTTTTTGGCAATGCTTCTCTCCACACTGGACATTTTCCCTTTCCTCCGAAACATCAGCACCAGCATTGCATTATTAAAGTGGCATGTGTGCGCCGAGATTGAATGAATTTTCGCAATATAAAATTGGGGGGACGAATTTTGGCAACGAACGCGGAAATCCCGAATTTCACTTTTCGACCCTCTGCCGCACTGTCTGGCTTCTGTCTAGAGCTAAAATTGGAAATCGGAATCCTCTTCCTTTCTAGTCTGTTTCTGTGAATATAACTGGAGAGAGACGTGCCCCGACAAGTCTAGACTCAGATCTCCCCGTCTTTCCGAGGATGGATTTGATGATGATAGAAAATAAAAGTTGGAAGCGACAATTCAGCCAAGATGGAAAAGTCGCGAGTTTTATATCTTTTAATACTCTCTCTACTCTACTCACTACTTTGTTCTGTGAGCATGAAGAAAATCAATTTTATGAATCGCTGGTAAATTAATTACATCCGGCGATTATATTCGATTAGTGAGTACAGATCTCTGGCTCTTTCCTGGAAACAATGAATGGGGCCTCTGCGCTGATCCGATGACACAATTTAGCGCCGCTTTACAGCAATTACGCCAAGTTAAAATGACTATAAAAAAGAGACAAACAGAGAGACATCACGACGATATCAAATGTATGTGTGGACAATTGGCATCCCTGATTATTCATAACAATTCCCCACCGTCAATTATTCAACGCCTCCAAGTTCCTGTTGAGTAATACGTATAAGAGCAGCGAGACTCCATTAAACCATTAGAGGGCAATTTAATCAAACCCGACTCTCTTACAACAATGGCAGTAAATTGCAAAATAAAACCCCGCGTATGGATTATTTGCAAGAGACTTTTTTCCTGTCTTTCAGTACTATTAAAAAAACCACAACTATATAACATAAACCGCAAAACAATGAAATTAGAGTCCAAGATCCGCCAAAAAAGTGAGCTTAGCCCGCCCAGAAATTGATTCTCACGGACATAAAATCTAATTAAACACTCTGCCCATTAAAGAGGCCCAGACTCTCGGCACAGCAACAGCAGTGTGGCTGTGATTACTGCAAATGGAAAGGGCCATAAAAATTGACAATTGAATTGCTTCCAACTCTGACCGGCAGAAATCTCTATTACAAAGCGATTCTTCTTCAACCAACTATCTATAACCGAGTACGAGGTTTTTTCGGGTTATTCATTTGTGAGAATCAAAACTATGACTGGGATGGATCAAAACAATAACAATTTACGGGGAAAAAATGTATGTCTCATGTCCGGAAACAATTTTATGGACTTGGTCTCATCTCTTCGCTGTCAAATTACGGGAATGAGTGAGTGTGTTAAGTGAACAGAGCCCAACAATTGAAATCCAACCCATTAGGCAACATTTATCTCCATTATCCGATTAGTGGGGATTTTTTGTATTCACTTAACAACAAAAACAATGATAATGATGTCAGGTCTTCACCCCTTTGAAGACCTGACCCTTCTAATCGTTGCATAATCAATTTATGAGTCTTTTCTTTTCGGCTCTGATAATACTAAAATACATTGTATAATGCCATTTGTCGACCGAAAAAATATCGACTTTCCTCGTTGCTGTGGCAATCCGACCAAAGCAAACTAACAACCCCCTTCGTACGACAACCCCATACACAACACTACTCGGCAAGAATCAGCAGGGCAAAATTGCTCCAATTAAATTAAATGCCCTATTCGCCGGCTCGATGCATAAATCAAGTTATTTAGTTTACCTAATAACTAAATAAATGGTACAACGAACCAGCTTTTCTCTATTGATCCGTTTAGCAAACTATTTCTGTATTCAAATTATTTTCAAAAGGACTTGTTTTAGAAAAGCTCTTGAACTTAAATTCAGCAAGAAACTACTTTTAAATAATCATTATACTTTTTCCTAATGGATTTGTTTGTACAGAAGCCTTGACACTACAAAAACATTGAATCATCTACCCTCATATGTGTGTATGTGAAAAATGCTCAACTGGGGGGAAGCTGTCCACCCCTAAAATCACAATCAAGTTTATGCTGTAGTGCTTCCAAGGGGACAGGAAGCTGAAGATAAAAATAATTCTCAAACTTTCAGAATAATATCATGGAAAAATATCCAACTTTATGGATGATAGCACCAATCCAACCCCTCAACTTCACTTGCACTGACTGGACTGGAGAGTGATTCAGTGGAAAAATGCGACTCGTCTCGCGCCAAAACATAAAAGTAGTTTCTATTTTAATGGAATGCCATCACAGATCCACCACTTTAGGACGGGCACGTCTCATTGGAAGAAAAATATGGCCAAACATCCATCACATTACAAATCCCCGGGGATATCCATTAGAGTTGGGAGATTTGGATTGGTCTATAGTCCAAACTTATTCAATTGAATTGAATGTTGTGGGAGAAGGAAGGACTCAAACAAGGTTACATTTTATTTCCATCAAGGAATATCGAATTGCACAAGACAGACATTCTGGAGTCGAATTACTATTCTTGTCCAATTCTGGACATTGTGGGGGAAAGTACAAACAGCTCCAACCTAATTTATGGAATCTGTGTGGCCTCTTGACGGATAAACTCGCTCCTCCAAATCCAATTTTCACTTAAAAGGAGCTCCACCGCCGCCGCCGTCCAAACTACTTTACTCCTAAATACAATAATAAAATTTATAATCTCGTATGCGAAATAAATTTGGCCGAAATTCAAATTAAATAATAACATTCGCACAAGACAGTACAACACCAAACACACACTGAACTGGATGGCCAATCAACGAGGAAGAGGAGAGAATGGGATGAGATGAGAGTTGGGGTTATACCAAACACGGCCCCAGACAAGAAGCGGCGCAGAAGAAATCTCTGCATTTTTTTATTATTCTAATTCTGCATCTGCTGCTCCTCTTTCCCTTTCTCGGGCGCGCGAATTGTTGTAAAAATCGACGGCGGCGGCAATTCTGTTAAACGGGGTTTATTTATGTGATGTGCCCCAACAAATTCAAATGTGGCGGCGATGATTATAAGAGAGCAATTCACCCCAACCGAGAGCAAGAGCCGGGCATATAATAAAAATCGGCAAACCAAATCCGATGCTGTTTGGACAACACAGTAAATTCCCCGATCCAGAAACAACACAATATAAATGGCCAACAAATTTTCCAGAGTCGCAAAAATTATTTATTTATGTTTTTATTAGGTTGCTGGCTGTCCAACAGCACAGACACGCCGAGGCAGGGAGAGATAGATAGAGAGATGGAGGGATAAAAAGGTAACGCAACCCGTTCATCTGGGATCATCAAGAAATAATACTACATAATTTGATGGTAGGCGCCAAGAGATAAACACAGATAAATTGGACCGAGAGAACGTGTCCCCATCACGAAACAGCCTTTTTTTCCAGAGCCAGAAGAACAGCAACAAAGCTCGTTTTTGTTATCTTCTGCCAGCATCAGCTCATCATATTGGCCTTATATTGGTTCAGGTTTCCCCCAACAGAGAGCAATCTTCTAAAGGTTCCCCCAATTTATCACAACCGACTGCCGCACATTAGTATTCCACAGCGCGATCATCATCAGTGACATAATAAATGTAAATAGTCGGTATTTCAAGTTCAAGATCGCCATTTAGTGACACCCACACAAATTCCACATTATCGTTCAGAAGCCGATACCCAAGTCCGAAATTATGGTGGCAAAGGAAAGTAAAACCACCGATCATACAAGATCTCATTATTGATCGCACACCTTTCTGTATAACGTAGCAAAACGAGATCATCTGCATTTTATGAGTCACCGATCGCTCCAAAAATGTCAAAAATGCTCCACGGCTCCATATAGCCAAAGAGCGCAGAGAGATATCAAATGCACATAAATTTCGATTTTAATTAAAGGCGAGAATTTGCGAATAAATTGAATGGAGAAGGAAGGTTCTCTACCAATTTCTATTAACATTTTTCACATTTTTTGCTCCGACTCTCCACACATCTGGACCTTAGTTTTGCCACAGATTTGATGAGCCACTTTCTGGAATTTCGCAAATTACTATCTGGCACTGGGAATAGAGCTCAATATGGTTATAAATTCCACACAAATGGGATAGTAGTCAACTGGCTGCAGGGCTCAAACCAGGGCCAGATTTGAATACCAAACGCTGGCCGGCTACCCAATTAATTCCGCCTCGCCCATTGATTGCCATACACGTCTCTTGGGCAGGCAGGGAGGACCCATCTGATGGTGATGCATCTTGATGATGATGGTGATCATCCTTCTCCCTTCTTTTTATTCCCTTCCACATAAAACGGACAGTGGCAATTACACTATATACCACACAGCCTATACACGCTCCGCTCTCTGTCATGTGATATAGTAGAATGGAGGACGACCAAACGCACGACGACGACGATGGACTAAAATGCAATCATCTGCGCGCATATTATATTCCAGATAGCAATTTTAGAGGCAAATTAACTTCGCCCCATTTTTCACCAGCATCCATCCACAGATAGAAGAGAGCGAGAGATGAGGCAGCGCCAGCGAAAACACAGCACAACCAGAAAACCATAAGCACTTAATAAAATAATAAAGCTCCGGCGAGGACTAAACTAAGGCAGGCCAGGGTGAACAGTCTTGATTACGGCGAACAAGGGAGAGAATAACACAGCGCCTCGAGCGCCGACTTCTGAACAGATTTCAGCGCACACCACAACGGCGACCAGATGAGGAGTTTTTTGCGCTGTTGTTGGATCTGAATAGCAGGCATTTAAACAGAGGTAGTTAAGTAATTGTAATACTTCTAAGCATGATTAAATTAGGTCATTTCAAAGGTTTAAGACTCTTCTTTCTTATCTTAGATTTTGAAATTTCCTCAGATAATTTCGTCTTAAAATTGGCACTATTTACTGAACTGGACTGGACGCTGTACTCCAGTGTTGTTGGTCCCATTTCAGACTGTTTATGCCCTTGGGCTATAAAAATATTAAAACGAATCAAAGTGCAGAAGAACAGCAGCATCAACGGAAGGTATGCATTTTCAATCGTTTATAAACTACATACGTATGGTGCGTTCAGGTCCTTGTTTTTGTTAGAGAGCCCCGTCTCTCGCTCTGTGTCTTCTTGGATGCAGCAGAGTTTTCCAATTCATTAATATCGTTGCGTTTAATTTCAATCTCGGGGATCCGCAACAAACACATAAAGTTTATAATTTTTGTGTTTCATAAAAAAACATATACGTAAATCCAATTCAAGGTACTGGCCTGTTATTAGTGCATCTGGTCGTGGAATACTGGGAACGCAATCATCTTCGGCTCTCCTCTCGCCGGTCGTCTGTGCTGGGGCCCAAGACGACTTTACATATAATAATGTACGATGGTCTCGTCGTCGTTCCAATATTAAAAACCTGGCCATTACAACCGTCCATCACCAAACACACAGCCACATACAATTAAATATGGACGCGCAACAGTTTTAATTAAAATTCCCATTATTTTATTGGCCGATTGGACGACTTACATTCCTCGCCACGCCACCTCGGGGCACTCCAGGCCGCAGAACCAAGGCACTTACAATTCTCAGGCTGTCAATTACATCAATCTTGGCCACAATTCGTCGTCGATTGTGCGCCGGCAGAATATGTGTGTCCTAAAACCGCTTCCTAATTAACCGACAATATTACTCATTTGCGAGACAGTTTGCCATTAGCCGCAATTCGCATATTGCATTTTTGTTCCCTCTCTAGACAGAAATACTAATCGTCCACTAATTACGCTCCGACATGTCATCAATTGACAATGGCCACCATACACACAGTGTGCCCCAATAGAGTGTCCTTGACCTTTCCCTCTTTAATGTTTCTCCGCGCTCTCGTTTTCCGATTAAAAATACACAAGTTCATTCCAATTAATTAGCCGCTTTTATTAACCCATCTGGACCCCATCCAAATCTCGAAGACAACTCCAACTGATGACATATAGGATTGCCAAACTGGGACCCGGATTATTTTTCAGGTTTCCGAAAACAAATCGCTTATCTGGAATGCACGATCAAAAGAATCCAAATTTTGAATTTCTTAAAAGGTGTGGAAATTAGGCGTAAGAAGGGGATCTTAGATAAGGGCGCCTTAAATCTGTCTGTCTTGAAATACTCGATCTGGAAATGTCATTAAAACCATGCCACCCAAGAAAGGATCCACCTAAAAGGATCTCGATTATTAATCAGATTTATATTTTCCTTACTTTTTTCAATCTTCCTCTCTCACTGATCTCCATTTTCTTGGGTAATTAATTTATCGATCTTGTTACCTCGAGAGAGACTTAAAGAGAGGGCCCAGGTATGAACTGAATTGCCGACTAATCGATAATAAAATAACTCTGTCATTCCCCTCTCTTGTTATTTGTTTGGCCAGGTTGTCGTACACAAATATCTTAATTTATAATATGCATTTTTCTCCTCCTTTGCGACATTTTTTCAATTAAATTTTCAAAGCGGCATATAGACATTCCGATGGTACATTTTGCAGATCGCGATCCCCACAATTGGATTGAACGCGCCACCGTACCTATCTATCAATGGGAGGTGGGTTTCTTCGTATCTCAGAGAAACTGGCATTCCTCCCGCTGATCAATCATCACACGAAATAGATTGCCTCTTGCTTAAAAAGAGGGAAAGATAAGATCGACATTAGTGAGGATCGTCGCCCGAAAACAAATATCTAAACTGCAGAGCCATAAAACTCCTATTATGCAGCTCTCTTTTGCTCTATGACTCTATGCCTCTCACTGCTTTAATGCAAATTATTATTTACTGGTAAACACAAACCGATTACCGGGGCATGCAGTGCAATTACGGTAATGGCTCCATATATTATCTAATGATCGTCAAATTGGGAGTTCTCCTCTCTCTCTAATACGGCACAAACACAATTATCAGCGACACGGCGCAAACGAAAGATCATTTACCAAACATTATGGTGTGTCCTATTGTTGTGCGCTGGCCCAAATCATTATCTAATTACGGCCACCACCAGCAGCAGCAACTGTTGTGGTCCAACCATTCTTCATCTTAGAAAAGCACAGAGTGAAACAACGGCAGCTGATCCCTGGGAATTCTCTATACACAGAGACGATAAATTATTTTGATCATTTAGAGTTTAATTTAAAACGACGTCAATGAAAATAAATCAAAATTAATGATAATAAAGTAGCACAACAGACAGTCAAAGCAGAGAGGATCACAAACAACAACACCAGAAGAAAAGAGTGGAAGATCTTGGACAAATAAAAGTCATAATTAATAATTCAATTTGATGGAGCCAATTACGAACAGACATGTATAGTAGGTATCCCTCTAGGTGCCAACAGTGTCAACCGAGCGACACGGGCAAGATCGCCCGAGGATCACCTCGAGATCATCACTTATTCCACCTTAGGTCACCTGTATCGCAGCGGATCAATGAAACGCTGGCTGCCCAAGATAAACGGACATGGCAAAGGAATTTATGGCCAGTGTATGAAGGGACATTAAAACAACGGGTGGTGAGCTGTTCGGCTGCCCCAGTGTGATCATAACAATCTTTTTGATTATTATTTCTTCATTTCCATGTCCATATATCGCGCGTCTCCCCCACCTCACAAGACTCACCATCCAAACACACAACAAACACGGGGACCACAGCGCGTCGTCGTCGTCATCATTGGGTCAGGATCATTGATCAATGCCGCTCGCTCACAAGCCGAGTGAGAGTAAAGGACAACCCAGCCACAATGCAATAATATTGTTAATAATATGGAATATAAAAAATAAAAAAATAAGCCACCAAACCCAATTCGTCGTCTCGCAGTTTGTTCCTCATCCTCCTCTCAGTTTCACATATATTCAGTATAGGTATGTATCCACCTATCCAACCCAATCCCAGAAGAGTCATCCCATTTAATTTCCATTTCGGTGTTTTTCGTGTGGGCAGCTTTCTCACGGCTCTGGTTCTTCTTGGCGTGTTAACTTTGTCGCACTCGCTCTCCTGTCCCGCTCTTCTGTGACAAAATCCAGAATAAAACAACACAGCAGCTCACCACATACTTTTGGCTCTTCTGGGCCAGTAATTTATTCACGTGAATGTGTATTCAGATTAACCGAGAGTCAAGTGGAATATTTATGCGATAGCGGCGTCGAAATGACAAACAGAGAAGACGGGGAGAATAATGAGAGTGTTCTGAAATTGCAGTGACCTTCGACATGATGCCGGACTGAGACAGGGCCACCCACTAGCCCCTACAGTACGTGCATACTGACTGGGGACGACACGGCGACAGTGTTGGAACATTGATTGGGACAGATTCCGACCGAGACACTTGTTCTCTCTCCTCTTTAGTCCACACGTCGCGGTCGTGTCGCATGTTCTTATAATTAACGAACGTGAAAATCACCTGGTGGGAGACCACCACCAGCCTTCCATCTAATTTCCACACTCGGTATTGTGGTGTGTCGTTATTGTCTGCAATATTACATATTATGGAGTGCCCTGGTCAGCAGCGGCAGCAGCCAGTTACCGTGCGCCAACATAAACAAACAGCCACATGTGGATGAATGGATGGAGAGTGGAAAGAATGGCTACAAAAGTCTAATAAATAAACAAACAACCATGGATAAGTATCTGTGTTAATTAGAACAACTTCATCTGGTCTATATCATCGACATGAATGTTATTATCGACCTGAAGCTCCTCTCCTCTCAAACAGGAACACAACATTCTTCCAGACACCTCAAGTCACAAGATTGTCCAGAGTATTATATACCTGAAGACCTGCTGCTGCTGCTGCACCCCTCTTCCTTGACTCTTTCCCACTTCAAAACCAGACAGCACAACACACAGCATCTCTGAATAATTACAAGACAACCATCGCTGTTCGATGGGTGGTTTCGCTCATTTGGTTTGCAGTTTGCACTAATCCAAGGAATTCCGTGTCTTTTTTGCACATAAAAAAATTGCATTCGATCTTCTTCGATTTTCGCTTTAGATTTGCGCGCTTCATGTGTGGCTGATTTTGAATCAACTGATAGGCAGGCAGAAGGCAGATAGTCGAAGCGAATGGCGCAAAGAGTTGTGTTTTGCAATTAAACTTTGAATAACATCTAAATTCGCGAATGACTCGTACAAGAGAGCCTGCATCTATTCAATGCAAATTAGCCGATGATTCGAGTTATATTTTGTAATTGTATGAGAATTCTGAAAACCTTAAAACCAGTGATCAACAGCAATTGCACAAACTAGCTGTTAATGATCTGCTCATTAATTTATTTTTAAAAAAATCGTACAAATTTATTGATCTCTCTTCAGTAAATTAGATCAACAAAATATGACCGACGAGGTGAAACCGCTACTCTCCACGATGATACAGTTTCCATAAATTAATAATAATCAAATTAATTTTGCACAACATTCTTTTTTATTATTGTTTATTGTTCCCCATGATGAATTCGAATTAATTATGAAATTATCACGATTGCGTTACTAATTCGTTTGATTGCCCGCCTATTTGGCAGTCTCTCTCTCCACTTGCAATTTTTTTTTTGTTTTTGCTCAGCCTGTGTATTTGTACATTTTAGTGCGAAAACTGCGAACAATACCGAACTGCAGTCTGCCACGTGCTTTCCGCTGCTGGCACGGACACGATCACGACTCTTGATCATCGCTCTCTCGTCGGCCGATCGACAGCCACCTCTTGTTTTTGTTGTATTCGCACGCAAAGCGCGTTAAACGGTATTAGTACGCTTATTAATTCTATGTTTGTTCTATCGAATTTCAAAGCCTGACCAACCAACAACTAACGAGATTCTACATAGATATTGATTATTGTTTAATAATACGGGTAAATTAATTCATTAGAATGAAATAAATTTATTACTGAACAATTCGAATAATCACCATCAGCATAATCATCAAACCCGATCATCAGATCCGACAAATTCATCGTCAATTATGAAAATGAGCCATTGAGTGTGAGCTTACCTGGAAATAGAATAAAAAACAAAAAGAGAAAATCATTAATTGTGAAAATTGTATTATTCTGGGTGCTATATGATAAATTGAAATCTAAATTATTTCCCCTCATATTGAATTAAGTTATTGCCATAATTAGAATAATTTACAGATTCCTCCGTTTTTTTCTCCCCTGTGCAGTACAGGTAGTTCTAACGAGTCTTTCGACTAAAAATGGTAAGGTGTAACCGCAACATTTCCTGTTAAGCGTTCTATGGAATACAAAAAAAAACAACCTTATGTAACGCTTTGTACGACAAAATGTAGAGAAAAAGTTTTAAGTCCTATGGCGCCTACAATGACACCTACGCTCGCGAGCACTTTACATCGCGCTTCACAATAACTCATCATCATTGTCGAAGAGCCGGTAATGCCCAGGGAATTGATTGTCGCCAACCACCACTATTTCTACTATTGAACCCGATTAAATATTCATTGTCGCATGGGCAACTGCTTGAATGGTTGTGGTGGAAGTGGCGCTTGACGGTTTTATCATTTACCGACTGCGCCAATGTCATGCGAACCTGCAATTTATAAATCGTCAACAAATGTCGCGGCCGGCGTCAACTTGTGTGTACCGTTGATGGGTCACACAATAGCATCACAATGCACCCGAGGCGAGGTATTGGAAATAAACATGCATATGTGTATCGAACAAAACACTCTTCCATCCGTCCATCCTTCCTTCAACAAACTATTCAGGCCGTAATAACAATCGGAATTGGTGATGACCAGCGCATCAATAAATTTAAATCACCTACATCAAATGTGTGTCTGTGCTTGTTGTGCTTTATCAAAACGGTTCGAAGGCGCATTGGTGAAATTCATAAATTGTCACACAATGCCCCCACCGACAATGGACAATGATAAGGACCGCCGCGCCGCCATCCGCACATCCCAAGAAGTGTCTGGATTCGTTGTTGTCCGACCTTACTCCCATATTATTCACCTATTATATTCGTTTGATTTTGTCGACGCCATTCCCCCCTTGTCTTCTTCCCTTTTTTTGCACCTACATACTTTATGCAATGATATAGCGCATGCGCCGCACGTTGAAAAATGTCCAAACGTGCAGACATGTTGTTACTCTAAACACAATCATCCAGCAGAGCATGCACTTCACCACCCTTTCTTTCTTCTCGCTCCTATCAACTCAGAACAACAGCAGACGTCGTCGTCGTCTTTGACAAAAGACGATGACTGCCTTCACAAGCCGAGGAATCGATACGCAGTGTCAGGAAAATAAGAAAAAATAGTCTGCACAACAAATTAAATCTGCAATAGGAATCCAACACACGACTAGAACTTAAATGCAACATAAGATCACTGATCAATGATCGTCATTTTAATCAGGGTTAATGAAAATAATTGGCAATAGAAAGGGGCTTTCCAAATTACCAATCAAAGATTCATTAAACATTTTAAATCTGATCCCTGGCCACCACAATTAGCTCCCAGATTGTCAATTAAGTGACAATTAAGAACGTGTGCCGCCATGTTTAATCGAGATCACGAGATCGTTGCACCATCAAATAATTTGATTATGGAATTAAGCCAAATTAACAGGCAATCTGCGAATAATGATGTCCTCCAATTACCAGGTCTTTCTTAAATTTCCAATAAATAAACCAGCCAGCCAGCCAGTGACCAAAACTGACTCCCGACTATAATTCGTGGAACACCGGCGAATCAACTGGCACGATCAAGGATTTAGCCTCGGCTGTCGATCTGTGTGTGGTAGGTTGATTGGCAAAATAAACCGCTCTTTTAATTAATTATATTTTACTGCGCGCTAAAGAATGTCTCCGTGTTCTTCTCACATACAAAATTCTTCAGAATATCTCTCTCTAGAATATATCCAAAAATTCAAGTCGAAAAATTATTCTGAAACACTGGTGGTTAAGAGCCAAGCCAGGGCAAATCAGCCGGCAAATGAAATGATTGTTGTTGGCGGATTCGAAGAAAATCGCGCGCAACACGACGACAACGACTAGCGCACAGAATCCAATGTCGAGACAAAACACCCACACGCCAAATTACAATTTCTTAAACTCTTCATTTATTCACTGACTTATTTGTAATTCCTCAAGTCTGACTCTTTAACTTTGACTTTGAACTTACATCAGAGAGGCTGTGCAAAATGTTAACTCAGGACTTGATTTTCCACCAAAGTGTCATAGAAAGGCTATAGATACAAAGCTATGTTCCTCCAATCCAAGATAAGAGGTTAATTAATCAGCAACACGTGGCTACTTAGAAACTTCTTCCTTTCTGGCCATATATACGGGTATTAAAATCGTATATGGTTTAATCTCTTCATTAAATGGAGCCCATAAAATGGACGAGTTTCTCCGGGTAACAACCAAATTAATGTACTTTTAAATAGTGGTGCTTTAATGTTTCTCTCTATATAAACTCTCTCATTGAATTTAGCATTCTCGGGGGCTAGCTTTTTTCCGTCTTCGTCTTCTTAATTCAACTTTATCTCTACCTCGTTTAATAAGCCATTAATCTACTATGAAACCAAAACGATTCCCATAGGCATTAAACGAAATCTAACGAAAATAATCATTTTCGCGTAAATACAAGAAGTTGGAAAAAAGAACAGTTTAATTAATTCAGTAAGGTAGACAATAGGGAGATGATGATATATACCGGGAGACTCGACTCGCCTCGACCCGACCACCAGGTAGTCAAATGAGCATTAGAATCAATGATATCTTAATTAACTACGGAGGATGCCCCTGCTTTTCAACCGGACATCTATAATATCAAATGCTTTATTACAATCTAAAAATAAAATGGAAAAACATTAAACTTCGGTAGATAGTATAAGAAGAAAAGATCACACACAGTAGTGGCCTCTTTTATTGTAATTTAATTGCAATTACAATGTAAATTCTCACGACCGCACACATTGTTATCGGTGCAAAGATTCTTCTTCTTACAACTACCTTTTTTTCGAGAGATCTAAAGTATGCTGAAAGTTTTATTGCAAGTGCGAATTTCTCTTTTATGGCCGAGATTTCTATCAAAATCAAATCGGCAAATAGAGAGAGACTCTATTTGGCTACTTTACTAGAAATGGTCTAAATTCGCCGAAAATAATAGAAATGAAAAGCACGCAGATTTATCATTTTCTTTACTTAGAAATGAAGGCGTGAGAAAATCCAGAGTTGTATTGATGGACGCACGTAAACAAGGCCATGAAATACAATTTATTGGCTGCCCCCATAAGAAACACTCAATAATCCGTGCAGTTCTTCTTTAACCTCCTCAATCCTCATGTTAAACTACAAAGTCTCTGCATATGAATATATGGTGAAATAATTTAAATAAATATTATTGACAACCAGAGCGAATTGCAACCAGTTTTTAATCAACATTCAAGCGAATTCCTTTTAGTTTTTGTTTAAATTTTTTTGTAAAAAAAACTAAGGCACAGCTAGAGGCATATTTTAATAACAATTATCCTAAACCGAACGACCAATTACCGATTTCGGGATATAATTGAAGTTAGTTTCCCACACCCTTCAGTCTATTTTTGAGATGCCCCCCTTGGGGGCTACTTCTTTTCCTCTTATTGCATTGAAAATCAATTAAGGTGATTTATCGAATTGCCGCCGTCGCCGCCGCTGCCTTGGACTGTTCCTCTTAGCTTCTGCTGCTGCTCTTGCTGTTAGAATTCACGGATCAATCGATTAAATACGATGATATTATTCTCTCAGCGCTTTGATCTTTGGACTAGAGTCCCGCGCTCAAATTACACCATCAAATAATATGCCAATGGATACTTATGATGATGGAGATAATTTATTTTGCCCCCTCGATTCTCTTGGGCATTTCCGATCGATGGGCACAACTATTCTCAGCAGCAGAGAGCACAAGAAAGAGCAAAAACCGGGTAGCCGGGAAAAAGAGGAAGGAATCTCCGGCAGCGGAATTTCAATTAATTCCAAATCACTTTTCACACATTACACGAAAAATTAACCGAAAAAAAGACCGTCCGAATAATAGTAGGAAATCAATTACTCTGCGGCACTATACAAGAGGGCCCCTTACAATATGGGAAATGGTCTGGGGTCACCGGAGCTAATAGGCAGCCGGGTTTAATGGTGGGAAAACAACAGTGATTCGCCATTACCTTTATTTTCCGACAATTTCACACTTGACTATGGAACGAGATCCTGGTTTGGCTGGCGGACTGGGGTGGCTTGGAGTGGAGTGGAGAAGAGAGGTCCATAAACGAGTCGACATCACATACCTTCCTCCTCTATCATACATGTGTACATCATGTATAAATCCGAATGGAATAATAGCAATCATCTTTTATTGATTTATAATTAAATGGAATTAATGGCTAATAATTTCAAAATGAACAACACTGATTGTTTCGGCTTCTTTACCTTTGCCTGGGATGGAGCTGTGTGGCTCTCTTGCTTCTGAGCAACCCATCATCCATGCCTTTGTGGTCTTATTTTATAGATATTTCTGCCCCGCGCGCTGCAAAGACTCTTTTAATGTGGTTTCGCTGCTCCGCTGCTAGCTGATGGATTACCAATCGCCGAGGCGGTACAAAAACCGCAAAACCGTCCAAATAATACCCAATTGTTAGGATTCAATTAAAGTTATTACTTTGATTTATTTAGAATCACATCAACAATAATATAGAGAAGATCTACACAAAGTATCAACAACAAAAACAGCCCGAAAAAAACACACAACAAGACCACACCAACACCAGTAGAATTACCGTACTTAAACAGTTGAGTCGAGTGTTCTTAAATGGGGAATCGACTACTGCCCCCACACTCTTTGGGACTGTATATTAACAGAGCCCAGAGAGCGAGTGGAATTTCATTGAATTGCTAATTTCTAAAACACGAAAGACCAGGACAGGTGAACAGTTCCTCTAGCCGAAAATAAAACAATAACTAATAGTGTTTCCAGTGTGAACAACCCCTGCATTTTGGTGGGTACATCTCAATAAGTCCCACGACAACTTGAAGAAGACAGTTTTTTATGCAAGGGGGACCCAGTTTGGAACTTTTTGCAATCACTACCAAAACAAACAAATGTTTAAGAAAATAAACCTATCTTTTTTATTCGGAGAGAAAAATTTAAAAGAGCCAGAAAGATCAATGATCGACGAGTGATATTGATCTTGACACTTAGTCGTCGACGCCGCCGCCACGCCACAAAATCCAATAGGAAGGATCAGCAGTAAATAAAACCACTGCTCCCCAAATTCTCAGAATAATACCGATTGTCCTCCACCGCCTCCTGTGACTTCATCTCCTCGTACCACAGCCCCTTATTCCTGGACAACAATAGCCCACATCTGACAATAGTAATGACACAAATACACAAAGGGCTCACAAGAGACAGACAATGTGTGTGAGTATATAAAAGTTAAAGGGCTGCTGCGGGGACCAGAGCAGAGAGCATTTGCGGAATGAATGGGGCACAAAGTGGATACAGTAATAATGAAATTAGTCGCGAGTCCAGCCGGAGAGCACAGCGCACCGAGCCAAGGCGTGGGAATAAACGGAGGTGCTAAACAAAAAATACCGCACAAACACGCTCTGAATCCACGACCAGAGGCCGCGCAGCGCGCGTTTGGTGGCATTTTCTGAAAGCCGCCACCAGCCAGCCAGCAGCCAGTCGCAGTGTAAAGAGAAGAATTGTAATCACACACAAGAGGCTTAACATCTGTACCGAATTTTAGAGTAAATACTACTATTTTGAATAATAATGCTATTTTCCATTCAAGTCCTATACAAAACTTTATGCAAAAATAAACTTACTTTTCATTAAATGTGTTTTTTTTAATAAAAATGTTTAACTAATCTTTTTCCTATAAGGTATGTCAATCCTACTTTTATTTAGAGTGCGCTCTACAAAACCATATTACTTTGGGGAAATATGCATATGACTGTGCCTTATTCCACACAAAATTAAATGTCCACAATGCATCCACCGTAAATAATTCCATTGTTTGACCATCTCTGATTTAAACTTTTTTTCTGTATTTAAGCTCCATTATCCATCGCACAGACATTGGACAGAAAACGTGTGTCTTTGATTGTCCACCTTACTCCAATTTCAGACTAATAACACATTACCCCCATCCATATCATCATCAATTATGGGATTATCGAAAGCAGCGTTCCCATATCTTGTCTCTCCTCTGATATTTTTTAATAAAGAGGAATAAACAGACAGACCACAATTCTGGGTGTTATTGTCTCTCATTAGACGAAACCCCCCAAATGGAAAAAGAGTCGTCTCGTTCGATGCGTAAAGCCGTAAATTTGACAATTTATTGGCCGAATTCTGACGCTTTCAGATTACTATACTATACTTAAAAGTTGGAGTGAAGCGACAAGAAGAAGAAGATGAGGGTAGGAGGAGCCAGACAAACCTTTATCGATTCGTCATTTCGTAGTAACAACAATCGACCAATAAAAATGTAAATCGATACTCGAATTGTAAATTAGAGACAAGCCACCAAAGAATAAAATTAGAATTATAATGGAAAGGATAATAAAAGAACAGTAATAAAAAATACTAAAAAGTAAGGGAGCCTTGAAGTTAGAGACCATTGCAAACTATGACAAAATTGATTCCTGGAATGACTTTACGATGATGGCTCGCCAATTCAACAACAGACCAGATGTGAAACCAATTCCCCGGCCAGGTAGACCTTCTCCTAGTGCAAGGATAGCCTGAGAGCTAAAAAGTACACCAAATACACGGAAACTAATTTGCATATTAATAACCATTTCTTTCCTCCCCATTTACATGTCAATTCCACAACAAGTTTCATAACAGCACCCCCTCTCACCTCTTGCTTGGTGGTTTGCAACCCAAAAACGACTCTGACGACACCAAAAATATGACCAAAACGGGGCGCGAGCAAACCAACTAATCGATTATCGGTGTAGTTCTCGCAAAAATGAACTTGTCTTCAAGTCTTCCCCACCGCCAAGGAACCGCTTGTTTTACATTTTTATATAAGCAAATATCAACATTAATTACGCCAAATTATCTCTCCCCTTCCCCACCAAACTTTTTGTCACGAATGTGCCACCATTTTTGTGTACTTTTTCAATAAAATTATCCCAATAAAAGTTAATGTGGGTGATATAATTACTGTTTACTCTAAGGTAATGCCAGCCCATGGCATCCGATTTACAAATCTGATTGTGGGCTGTAATTATTATTATGAATAAATAACATGTCATTGTAAAAACATTACCTGCCCTTTTTTGTTGGACATTTTATTTGTTTAAATAATGCGCTTAGCTTATTTGCAAAAACATTGCGTGCAATAATAGTTAAATGGAAATTATTTCCTAACAAAGATAAAATTGCAATTTACAATATATTTTTTAAAAAAAAATGTAATTTCTTTGTAAAATACGTTATTTACTAAAAACATTACATTTTTTCTTAAACACCTCCTTATAATTTCCAAATCATTTTTCTAAATTAAAACTTAACTAATAAAAATATTATATTTAAGATAAAATAACTTAAGTACTTATCCCGACGGCACTTAAATGATTAACTTTTCTCTCCAAAACCGTGATTTGTTCTTCCAAAAACCAGAGTCAAAAATGAGATCAAAATAAATAGATCAAAGGTGAGTAGCTTCTCTGGTGTACAAAAATTTACAAATAGTGCGGTTAGAATTGAAAGAGATTCTCCTAACCTAAATACCGTAAACCAAATCAAATAAAACGCTTGAAAAGAGGTTTCAATAGGCTTTAGCCCCTCTAAGCCTTAGTTCCCACCAATTTATTTGATTACCCTGATATGATTATATGCGCGTATAAATAGCGAGGTGATAATCACCTGAAGTCGCGCTTTGTCTAAGCCTCATATAAGCATACAACCAACAACAGAGACGAAGACAAAAACTAGAGCAAATATTTGACTGATGGTGGTTTACCCGGACTCCGCGCGTCGCTCGACATAGAAATATAATAAAAAAAAGAAGAGCCAGCCCGAAAACGAAGGTGTGCGAAGGTGATGACATGGTGTATTAAAAAATACAGAAAAAAATATGAAAAGAAGTGAAAAAATATAACTTTACCATAGAATATTTCCAGCCAGACAGACGCACGGACGGGGCTACAATTAGTCAGTGTTTGCCCGGGCTTTATCAATTGCTTATGTAAATAGATTTGAAACCGATTGCTTTTCAACAATGGGCAAACGAGAAACAGGTAAACTGTCTTATCGAACCGTGTTTTACCACGGTGGGAAAATTCACTTTTTGTCAAGGGTCATTGATTGCCTTTCTCGTAAAAACAAGAGAGAGAAACTAGAGCTATATCTAAGGAATTCTCCGTATAGTTTAGATAACCAGAGAAATAAAAAAAAGAAAAGGTAAAACAAATCAATTTCTTTTGTTATTTTTAGAAAATGACTCAATTCACTTTTATTGCAAAATGATACGAAATTAACAAGCAATCCGTGTACGGGAATTTACGGTGTGGACGCATTTTCGGGCGATGATCAAGCACGATCGATGATGCATGCGCGCCGCCGGTACGTAACGAAAACTTATGGGAAAGTATTGAGTAATACTTCAAATAGAGTTGACACTAGGCATTCCATCTAAAAAAGCACTTGATTACTCATATTTATCACAGGGAATTTCGTATGCAAAATATTCTATAAAGATCGCAAAAAATAAATATAACAAAAGCCACGAAAAAATGCTTTGATCCGGATTAAATGAAGAAAGAAATACAAATTAAAATATTCCAAATGGAATTAAATTAGATCAATAAATTCATCGCATTAATTAATTTGCAAAACACTGTGTGATAAGCAAATTGTATTATGAGAAATTTTAAAACGGTCCCACAGAGTCTCACTTTAGTGATCTCTCCAGCGATTTAATTGCCTGCGCGATCATTAATTCCGGACCAAATCACTTAATTTCGGCCGTTATTCCTTTTGCCCCTTATCTCTTTTAAACACAGTGCCTCAGTTTGTGTGTGGAAAAGAAGTTAAGACGGTAAATTAATGGGGAATATCTCAGCCTAATCATTCGCCTATTACTATAATCAATGGTAAATTATTGTGTGACACAACCGAATTTGATCAGGTGATGAAAAAAAGAAGTGAGAGCACGTTCCGGCGCGATCGCGACTGATCGTGTTTGATTTGATAGTCATAACAACAGTGGTTGATGCGATTAACGCCTTTATTTTACTAGTATGAAACGATCACGTCAAAACTTGTTCAATCCTGCCCATATTTGTTGTGTAAATACATTTCCTCTCCTTTTTTGCTACAAGTTCCGGTTTTAGTTCAAAGACAAAACAAAAAAAAGATCCTTTCAAACAGTGAGCTCAGTGATCGGTCAATGATCTACAATTTGGTCTAATTTAATATACGCAATTATTATTCATAATTAGCTGGATGAATTTCAATTTGCATAACTTCTAATTACATTATTATAAAATCCCACTTATTCAAATAAACATATCATTAACATTTAATTCAAAGTGATCGTCGTCGTTTCGGTGTTTCCCATCTGACCAAAAATCTAGCGACGGTATCTTGAATTGTGTCTTCTAACTCTGGACCAACACAATACTTGCACGCGCGCAAATTTATTTGGCAATGCCTACTCCTACTCGCAATAACATAACTGTAACTGGCAAAATGAATTTTAATAAACAAAAGAAGACTGAAAACAAGATTAAATCCCAAAACGAATTTTTGACGATCATACGATCACTGAAAAAGTGATCATTTGCAGTGCTGGGAGGAGATGCAATAAATTGGGTAATTTTTGTGGGGGTTTTATATTAAAAGATTTGGCGACAACGCACTACTTTTGGCAAATTGGGTTCATTATTACGATTTTAAAAGCGAGGTAGAGGCAAAAAAAAACAAAAGGTCTTCTGCTTACCAATCGACAAATTTAGAAACTTGCACTGGAATTCCAGATCATTGATGTGGTAAAAGCACTTTGCATGAAATTATTCAAGGCTGGTTTTTTCACTTTTTATTTTGACGAATATTGGCCAACCCCTAATTCGTACTATATTTTTGCACCACCTTACACACTCGAGTGATTTGCATAAATTTCACCACCACTCTACACTGAGCACACAATTTACCAATTATTACACTCTTTTACTTTTCTTTTTTGCCTTTTTGTATAATTTTTCCTGTATCGATTTTCTCGCAAAAACTCACTGTAACAATTATTCTTCCTTTTTGCCCTTTTCTGCTCGGTGTGTGACCCAAAACATGCAATATTAAATTTGAATATTCAATGCGACTTGTTTCGTATTTACACACTGTTTTGGCCAATTTCCTGCGCGTATTATCCGATGATTACCGATAGTTATGAAATTGCCAATATTTGTTGTCGTCACAAAGTATATTCACTAACTCGCCGATAGTTTTGTTTTGCGACAAATTTTATAATTTACGTTCCGGTTTATATTATTTTTACGTAAATATTTCCCGATTTTTTAAAGTTCGAGTACACGTTTCTACTCCTCGACGGCTAAATTCATTTTGCTCCTTCTCTCATCAATTTCGAGAGAGGAAATTTCGAGAGAGGAGAGAAATTTCGTTGTTGTTGAGAGCATCTCGTTTTCTAGCGAGCGGAGAAATATTCATCTCTTTCGCCCTTACGTGAAAAACTACTAATGCTAAACACTCTCAAATTCTCTCACATTGCTCTCTTTCGCGCATGCAATATTAGGTTGTGTGACTTGGAAATATACACTCAGAACAGAAATTTTAGTTATTATTACTTTCTTATACTCATTAAGTATACACTCAGATAAATTTCTAAAGATTATTTTGATTAAAGCTTCTCTTCCTTTGATTCATTACTAAATTATACAATAGAAAGATTTAGTAGTTCCATATGAAAATATTGTTATATAGATAATATAGATTGAAGTTTTCCAGCGACTTTTCAAAATATTAAAAAAAGCATTTAAATTAAAAGACAAGTGACTTGGAATGGATTATCTGCAACAGTTTTTTTTAAAATCACCTTTGTAAGTGATTTTCAATAATTTCATGACATGGACGAAACTTTACTATTTTACTACTTTACTAATTAGTAAAGATATCTTGTAAATGTCTTTATACTTTATACATATGTATTCTTAGTAATATTCGATTACACAAAGAAAGTACAACTTAAATCATAAAGTTAAACAATATGGCAACAAATAAACTTGTTTGATTGAACTATAAAAATGTAATACTGAAAGTATTGCGTTTTTTGTGCATCGACCTAATACCAAATTTAAATTTGCTCTCTCTCATCGATTTTGACATGATATTGAAAGTACTTGGAGGTCTTGACAAATCAATATTAAAGTACGTACTCGATTGTACAACCTATACAGATTTGTGTTGTGCAAATTCAATTTTTAAGGAAATAATAATTGAATAATTCTGATTAATTTTATTTGTTAAAAAATTTCCTGATGCAATGTCATAAAAGAAAACAACTCGAAATTTGTATTAAAAATATGAAAAAAATAATGAAATAATTAAAACAAAAAAGCTAGAACTATTTTTAAAATTGCACAAAATTCCTTAAATTCTCCAAATAAAATTTAAAATAAACACATTATATAAAATGTAACTTCAAGGAAACTATTACAGATTTTCCGGTAATAAGAGATTTTCATTTATATATGTATTTGTATTTACCGATTTGATGACACCGCTATAGTTAACACGTCTGTCTGTTGTAAATTTTTTGGTCATCAATACATTTATCACTACATACAGAATCACATTTAATTATTATATTATTGACGATTGAATTTTTTTTATATTTTACAAGATAAAAACATATTTAACAATTATTAATTAAGAAATGCACGTTTTCCAAGCACATATAAATGTATATACAAATGTACATACTCGTACACATTTAAAAATCTTTACCTACAGATCAAATCCTAACTTTTATTGACCAATCGCTTAAAAGGGCCAACCGGTTAATAGGGCCAAATTATTCCGGTCCCATAGTGGTTCTTATAAGCGGCGTCCACTGTATAATAATCATAAAAGACTTACTTACAAACCTTGAAAATAATATTAAAAATGAATGCTAGAATTAAATATGAATATTTTCTTAAAAAAAATTAAATTTAACATGATAGAGGAAGTGGTGTTCTTTAAGAGTTTGTTGAAAATTTTTTTTGAATTGAAATTAATGTAAATCTAGGATTGAAATAGTTATTTAAACGATATGTTGGAAAAATTAACCATAATTAAACACGAGTAATGTTCTATAAAACGAATGCAATGAGTTTTATTATGTATTTTTCCAACTATTTTTTTTACAAAATTTGATACATTTCGCATGTTTAGAGGCTTTTCTTTTGCAAAATATAAAGTAAAAACTAAACGGATAACCCAGTACTAAACAATGGCCTAACCCCATATAGTATAAAAAAGATTTTTAAATGAATGAACATCTCTAAATCGTAAGAATGAATATTTCAATGTGTTATTGTTTTTAAAAAATATCCATGAATTTTTTTCATCAAAAAGGAAAGCACATAAAAATGTAAAAATAAACTGATTTAACTTTCCCGATTAATTGAAATATTTCAAATACCATTTGGAATATTATCCAAAACTATATTAAACTAAAAATGTTCATTAATATCTTCAAATAATTATTCATACAACTTTATTATTAAACGACTTAATTAATCAAACAACCATGTTCCGAGCATACAAACTATACAACAGGTTATAAAATATTTCATTAATCAGAGTACGAATAATTTGACTGTGGAGAAATGTATGTCTGGTATAATAAAAGTCTAATTATAGTAGTAACAAATATAACGACATTCTTTTACAAATTCCTAAAAAGACATAAAACGTGTGTCGTTGGCGGAAATTTGGAGAAATTGGCAGCTCGTTGATGACCTATAGAGGCAGCAGCCGCCGCAACTAAACGTAATTAAATGGAGCTGCTGCTGCTGCTCTTGCTGCGTGTGTTCCATTACAATATCCCCACATTGCAAACACTTAAACGACGCCTTATCAATTCCATTTCATCTTGTCCAGAAAGCGGCTCAAAAGCCATAGCATAATTTAATGTCTTTTTATACCCGAAATCTTCGCAGAAATCTGTCTAACCGTGGAGGAGAAAAAAGTTGGAGAGAAAGACACGATAAAAACGCATAAATGTCATTTCGACAATAAAACCGAATCATCATCCTTTTGTTTTGCTCCTCATATCGCTTCGTATCGTCTCCTTTCCCATTTCCCGAAATATAATATAAATTACCTGTTAATTTATGACTTAATTCGACCGGGAGGGATGAGATGAGAACATGAGGAGGGCAGGAATTAGCAACCGAGATTCAGTGAAAAGTGAGGTGGGTCATTAAATCAACAAAATGACACCAACGATGAAATCTCTCTCTACCACAATTTAAAACCCCTCAGCAGCCAGCAGCAAGGGTAGCAAACGAAAGCCACTTTCTCATCAACTCACCAAGATCAGATAACGTTAATAATTTTTATATTTTATTGTCGCGCCAAGTGATAGTGTTAATTTTCAAAAATTTTACACCTTTTGTTATTTATGTCCTAAAGCGCAAAAACGGAAACAGTCAACCCTCTTTGAATGAAATTAATAACTGGAATTTAAAAAATTAATTAATTTTTGTATAAACTTCTTAAAGGCAATCGTTTCGGTCGTGGCTTAAAACAACCCTTGTGTTTAATAATATCCTATCTTATTGATCTTGTGGTATAAATAAATATTATTTCCCTATATTATAAAGATGAGCCACCCCTAATTTTTTAATAAATATTTTATTTTTTTGTCTTTGTACATAGTCAAAAAAAGTATAAAAAAAAGTATAAAAATACAAAGAGAGAAGTCGTTTAAAAGTTTTATTTTCCATACCACTTCATGTGAAGGATGAGTCACCCCTAATTGTTATATATTTTCAAAAGCTAATTTGCATTTGATTATGATTTAGCGTAAGTTGTAAGTGTAAGTCCTATTTTGTAAAATTTGGAACAAATTTCATTCTTATTTAAAACAAAAAGAAATATTAATTTAAATCCATGATGCTTTTATTACCACAACGGTTCATTTCCCTTTTAATTGTAATTTCATTGTTACGGAGTTATAATGTAACTAGAAATGTTTAAAATAACGATAACAAGTTATTACTAACTGTAATTTGAAATTAACTAACTAACATGTTATTCATGAATTATTATTAGTGTTATTGAATGTTCATCAAAAATACAAATTCAAATCATTAAAGTAAAATATTTACTGTAGAAGTAAAATTACCAATTATTATACTAATGAAATTACCATATAATATAATAACAGTAAGTTATTTAAGTAGCCACATATTATAATAATTGTCAGCTATATTAATTACCAGTTATTATGATAACTGCAATAACTATAATAACTAACAGTTATTTAAATAACTGCATATTATAATGACTATCAGTTATTGAAATAACGAATCAGCATAATAACCGTTAGTTATTTAAGCATCTATGTAAGAGAGCAATGTACTGATAAGAAATAGTGAAAGTGATGATTCTTTAATTTTAAATGATAATTTGAAATAATAAAATATTTCATTATTAATTGTAATGATATTATTTTTATTTTATTTGTAAACAATTCTATTGCTAGGAATTGGTTTATATAATTGATTTTTAAAATAACAGTTATTGATAAATAACTAAATAACTTAAATAACTAACAGTTATCCTAAAATAACATATTTTAACATCCCTAGTTCACCATTCCTTCGTTGAAATAAAAAATATTTCATAAAAATAATGAAAAAAATAAGACCAGGTCAGCTAGTTTAATAATAAAAATCGGTTGCAAAATAGGTAATATTATATCTATTTAATGTTATTTTTGTATTTTAATGTATTAATAATTTCAATTATGATCACATGTAAGTCAAATTATAGTTTTATAATAATTATCAATTAGATAAATAAATATTTCTATATTATTATTCTTTTATATTATAAATTCTATAAGATACCAATTTAACTTTTAAATTCAAATTATCAGGACAATTAGAAAATCTAACTAAGATTTTAAATTTCCTCTTTAGATATAATTAAATGGAATGGTAATTAAAAAATAAACAAAAGACATCATTGACTTTTTTCAACAATATTAACCACGTAAATCTGTTAAAATGTGTCAAAGTCAAACACTAATTTGCTTTCCTTTAACTGCCCAAATTGTCCAAATAAATAATAAATAACTCTCGGACTTTTATGGCGAAATGCTTACCCTACTGTAGAAATAAATGGACAATTAAATTACATGACGCTACTCCTTGACGCCGCCATAAATTTTAACCCTAGAAGGGAAGGTAGTATGAATCACATTTCAAAGGATCTGACGTCAAAATTTCACCCGCTATTTTATGACTTTTTTGACAATTTTATGGCATTTTTAGGGCCTGTCTGCTGAGACGCCACACACCAACAAAGGTGTAAATGGATGGATTGATTCGGAATCGGATAACAGGAGAGTCAATGGAGAAATCAGAGAAATCCCAATAAAAACACACACCCAGGGAGAAAAATAAAACAAAACCAAAAAAAGCAGCCAAGTCAGTTATGAGAAACTGTTCTAAAATTTGATGTTTAGTCGTCCAGAAACTAATAAGGTTACTGGCGCTGAGAGACTCTTCTTTCTTTAATCCATGCCGCCGCCGACAGCCAATTTGAATGGTTGAGAAGAAATATAATTTATTAAAATTGCTCGCTCCCCACTTTTGAATTACCTTACACTTTTCTTTCACCATTAAGTAGCCTTTTTAAATTAGTTATTAATGTGGAATAATTGGGTGTTTTTATACCTAATTTAATCAAATGCAATGTGGAAGTCGAAAAAAAAACAGAAAATTGGTGAGAGTAGTTCGCTAATGGAACGAAATTCAATTATCTGTATTCAAATTTTGGTTAGAATGTAATAATGTGATCATTAAAAAATGAAAGGGAAAACTTTTTAATTGAGAAAGAGAGAAGAAGGCACCCTAGTTTTGTTTTTTCTCCATTACAGGCTATCTGCGTTAAAATTTGTTTTTTTTTTTTGTTTTTACGATCAATTTGTCAACGAACGCACAGAGTCAGTGATCGACAAATTTCTTCGTCCTCGACACACCTGTGTGTTGTAGTAATATACTGCTGGGGAGCTAAAGATAGAGAAAGAAGCGCCACTCTTATACGATCGCTTTCAATGGCAAAGTGTCTCTATTCACTGAACCGTGAAGCCTAAGCAGAACCGACTACGATGAATAGCAATTAAACTCGGCTGTCTATAATTATGGACGAAAGATGATTACTGTTGTTCGCTTCACATTGTTGCTGTCAAAATATTGTGCCCTGTTCTGTCCCCTTCATTTTCCAGTTACACAAGTCGACATCAAGAAGACAATGCAATTTGTCTATCTGGAGGAGAAGCACCTCGACTACGCTTTAATTCTCACCGAAAATTATACTTTTCTTGGAAGTTATAATCAGTGTAGTTTTACACACATACAGGTTTTCTTGGTGCAAAGATCTATGGGAATGTCCCCCAAAATAGACGACTTTGAATTTTTTTTTCGTATTTATTTCCATCCATAATGACAACGCGGTATTTTATTGGTGAGGAAGCGCGATGTGGGGAGAATTTCCAGCGGAAATTTGTCACTCAAATCGGAAGTCATGATTTTTCGACTTCTTACCTTTTAGACAGTAAGTCCCCCCTCCTGCCACTCTTTTACCTCCCGAAGAGAAGAAGCGCATATATTTATAATTTTATCATTATTTTGTGAGAATCGAATACGACGATGCAGTTGACGTGGTGCAGGATACGTGATTTGAATAATGGTCTTGAGAGAAGCGGAATTTCAGGTATAGTTTGTCTGTCTCCCCCTGTATGGACTTACAAAAGACAGATTCCGAATCGCGTAGTCTACGACAGTTTGAGGAAATTGTGAAATGCAATTATCGTGTCAATTACATGATGATATACGCTCCCCGAAAAGAATTGCAGATTACACGGGGAAATTCGCGCAAATCCACCATATGCCATTTCAATCAAATTGCCAAATGTCAATCGGCATCGGTGCTTCTGGATTACTTATAACCTTTATATATAAGAGGAGATCAGGTCCATTCAATTGCTTATCAGCCTTTCGACAACTGTGCATATTATTCGCCGCGAAAACATTTCGTTGATCGCACGTCTCGAATCTGCTCCACAGCAGCTCTGTGCCTCTTCACGCCAAAGTGAAAAGAGAACCTCCACATTCCTTCCACACATCTCGCGTCCAGAAGTCCAACAGCAGCCAAAAGCTATGAGTAGCAGAACGGCGAAAAGAGGGCCATGATTGGCTGTTTTGTCCGACTTCAAGTGCGTGTATGTGTATGGCTGGGCTGGACGTAAATATTTGCACCTGTTCTGATACGTTTACTGTGTTCTCTGGGCTTCTTATCGCCGTCTCCTCTGCCTCCCCAGGTTCTTTGACTTTGGCACAGAGGTCTACAGTTTATTAATGATTGCAGATTTAATTCCTTATTGATTAAGGCCTTAAATGGAATTTATTAACTTGAAAGTCCTTAAAAGACTTGAGATTATAGGCCTAAGGTTTTTTAAATGTTTGTTTTTATCTTAGACTCTTTTATCGGAATTCCTTTTCAATTAACGTTTGACCAAATGTTGAAATTGTCACAATTTTGGGCACATCTCTTCTCAAAACATTCCAATCTTTCTAGCCTCTTCCTTCTATACACTTCTCTACACCACCAGTTATAAAATAAACACCGCAAAAGTCTTCAAGTCACGTTGCACTGAATTTAATCAAACGGTACTCTGCCGTTTTTGTGTCGCGCTCTCATATTATTGTCTTTCGGCCGTTTGGCGATTGTCCTGTTGTTTTGCGGGAACACAAAAATGGAAACGCCGCCGCCAGATTGCTTCTATTGTTCTCGTTTCCAGAGACACATCTCCTCTCTGCTGATGGGAATTCAGGTTACAATAGCGGGACATTGTTATTATAGGTCGATGCCGATGCTGATGATGATTATGAGGATGATGAATCCTAGTGGCTGTCAATTTCACATCAAAGGGTAACTGATTCCTTATCGTAAAATCATCAGGAATTGTGCACACACTTTTTGTCAGTATCGCTGTCTGCAATCAGAGGTGGCTGGTATAGGCTATCAACACGCAAAAACCACAACTTTTAGGAGATGAACACACTGACTGATTATGTCCACATTAGTCCAAAACAATGCCAACACGTTGTTACCGAAACAATAGCGATCATTATCAGATCGATATAATTGATCCTCCCCTTTTTCAAAATGAAAACTTGTATGATCTTCTTTCTTTCTTTTTTTTATTACTTTTATTCCTGAAATAATGATCAGTAAAGAAACTGCAGTACAACATTTTGATGGCGATTCTTGATTACAGGGCTCCAGTACATGGATAAGTATAATAATAAAATCAATATATAAAAGTTATGAATTTCGTGATTGATGACAGTTCAAGGCCAGAAAACTGATAAAGATATAGCGCACGATTGTGGATCATCATTTCACTTTTTCCCCATGATCGCTCACACAGATTATGCTAAAATAACAAGATCATAAAAAAACATCAGACTCTCGCCAAACGGACTGTGTTTTAAGAGCGTGTTTGTGTGGCGCACAACGAACGTAAGATATGATTTAAAATCGCTGCTGCAATCAAAGCGCGTCGATCGACAAAAACAAAACAAGTGCTTTTTATGTGCGCAAATTTTTGCTTGATGATCGCTTCTGAACTGCTGCTGTTGCTCTGCTGCTTCTGCTGACTTTGTACACGAACCAAATGTGTGCGTGCTCGTATGTTGCGCATCGTGTCCTGCAATTCTAACGGTTCTTCCCCAGATAATTTTCAAAAATAAAAGGCGCATTGTACGCGGCGACCGAAAAACACGGCGAAAATGCGAAAAATCGCTCTTTTTGACCAGTTGAGAATATCAGAATTTATGTATAGAATACAACACACGGACTGACAAAATAATGCATAGAATGTCTGCAACGTTTATTTATGCTTCTTCGTTTATCGCGCAGGCCATTCGCAATTTTTTACAGGTGAGCGTCACAGAAAGCGAAATTTACAAATGTTGAAATGGAAACTTTACATAATAAAGTAAAAGTGTTATAGATAATTTTTATGGTGATTTTATTTAGTATGTGAATATAAATCGTTACTTTATTTAGTGTTTTGATAACCTTATCAGAAAGAAGGAAATTTAAATTTTTCTTTCATTTTACGAATATATGATACTCGTATTAAAAAAGACCATTATTCATAAACAAACTTAACATATGTTAGTTACATTTATTTAATTTTTTTAATGGATGATATTTAAAATCAGAGAAGTTAAAGATATATCATATATTATCTCTTAGGATTGTAAAATATTTAATTATTAAAAAATAATTGGTTAGTGGGCGAAGAACTCGCTCGAGATATTATAACCCTTACTCAAATATAAAATATAGGAATAAGATAATTGTCCAGGTATATGAAGACGTGTCATTAGGAGTATGGTGTACCTCCATACGCCCCTCCCAGTAATTCGTCCTGGCTTTCCCTACCTAACATCATTCCTAACTAACTTAATGCTATCGGTATAGAAATTTTCTAAAAGTGATCTGAGGAGCATTTGGGTTGAAATCTTTTATTAGGCCAGCCATTCAACACCGCACACTAGGGCAGTATATGCCTGGTCATTTTACAGGAAAGGTTTAATGTTAGTAATATGAACAGTTTTTCTTTAAGTGACTCTGACGATCTTCCAATCCCAATGGGTAGATTGGTTCTCTTGGCTTTTCGCAATTGGCTGATTATTTGGGTATTTAATAAAGGACCGTCAAACTTTCTTTGTACACTTAAACTTGAAACTATAAAACTCATACGCAAACAAAACAGTTATTTACGGACTATAGCAATCCTGAGGACAAGTGAGGGTGCTTACTCTCTGCACTGTTAATCCTTTGTTGAAATTGGAGTATAGCTTAAACACTTCAGCATTTGCTGATTTAACAAGACTTGCTATTAATTATTAGAAAACAATTTCTCCCACAGCTGCATCAAATCAGCTAAAAACTGTGAATAACATTGCAAAAGGAATAGGGTAGGGTAGGTTAGGTTAGGGTAAAAGTGCAATTAAATCCGCCACTCAGCTCCGCACACTAGGGAAGTATAGGTCTGTCCCCTTTTTAGGAGAGGTTTAATGTTTAGTAATATGCTCTTTTAGTATGAATTATCAGTTATTTTCAGGCATCAAAATCATGTAAACTGCCCTGCACTGATAGCCCTTCCTAAAAAATAAGCAAATTAAATTCAATTTTAAGAATGATTTTTACATAAGTTGTAAAAGTAAGTCCAATATCTAATTGAATTTTTTATTGTTCATTTTATTTTTTTCATTTGATCGAAGTATAAGAAGTCCACTGTAAATTTGCAATGTTTTTATTTGAATTATTCTCAATGTTGGCATTCTATTAAGAGTCCGTGTTTTTATCATTTATATTTGTATTTCTCTACCTGTTGTTCATTTCGTTTAGAATTCCACAGCTTTGCAGTAATTTCATTTAATTTCGGTTTCAACTGGACACCAACCACACCGTTGTTCGCGGTGTGCTTTTGCGGGCCCCGAAAACGGGTCTTTCCATCGGGAGCAGAAGGATGAGGATGGGGAGGAGGAGGAGATGGAGAGTTTTTACTTTTTAGTCAAGGGGGTTGTGATAACATCGATTTGCTGCCCGAGACCGAGGCAGCTTTTGATTGTTTCGGTCGTCATTGTCGTCGCCATAAATCAAAGACCGGCAAGGAAAGGATGAAAACGGAGATAGAGATGGATAGAGAGAAAGAGAGAACGTGCAACAGTAAATAGCGAATTTACGGGATCATTTCATTGCCAAAATAAATAATTAATCAAATGTACGACGAACCTGTTACATCTGATCAGTTTTTGCGAGCTTTTTATTCCCCCTTCTCTCGCTCGCTCTTGCCTTATTTTCCCTTTCTGCATTCGTTTGTCATTCCGTTGTTTCAGGCAATTATCGTCATTTAGTAATTTTTATAATTGATGTCAGTCGTCTCTCTATATTGGAATGTTATGCTGTCTGCCTGCGTGTGACCAGATTGCCAAAATAACATACATATAAGAGTAGAAATACATATCCTTTCAGTTTTTTTAAGAGCCCCAGCAGCAGCAAGCAAGCACAAGCAGCAGAAAAGAAACGATAATTGGAAATGAAACAGTTGACAATAGCAGAAATAAAGTGTCATTAATTAGTCCCCACGAAGTTCGAACCACAACTGGGAGCAACTTTGGCTGAAATACCTTGATCGAGAGAACACGAGCAAATTTTTAAATCAATCTAGGATGCGCGGCGATGAAAGAATAAAAAACAAAACCCATATGATGTGTGATGTTTATGAATTAATGTGAGCATTGTTGCGTGCGTTTATCTCGATCGAGTATCGAACACATAAGAACCATTCTGCAACTCCCCGGCTTTTTATCAGCATCTAGTCGACAATAATTGATCACTTATAAATGTTGTGTGATACCCGGGACATGATCAGCAACGCAACATGACGATCATTTGAAATTCTAATATCGTATACGTTATGAAGCCCAGTAAAATAACTCCTTGTAATTAAATCATAAATACATTATTTATAAAAGTCGATCACGATGATTTAATTGGATCTTCTCGCCTTTTGCCCTACAAATACTGTGGTGATCTTTTAAAGGGATATCGTTCGTTATGAATGATCGCTCTTTTAGTAATTATTTCCAAGAGGCAATCACTTGTTACATTAAATTTCGGAAACATACAATTATTCGGCATTCTTCTCCGAAATTTGGAGTTTTTTCTCGACTTCCCCCTTCAGAATGTCATTGACAATATTCTTTGGCCAAGGACTTGATCTTCCATTTAATTTAAAGAGCTGATTTTAAAGATCTTTAAATGATGGCTAATGGAAAACTACACTCGCATTCATTTGTAAAAATGAGGGTTTTTTTTTGTAAATTGGACTTTATTGCCGCGCTGTAATAATAATAAATAATTGCGAATTTTATTCGTTTTTCGTAAGGTAAGACACCTGTTTACACACCGCATTGGAACAAGAGACCAACAACTGAAAACAGTCAACCAAAGAAAATTGGAAGCAAAAGAAACAGATGCCTTTACAGCAAACCCATCAAACTGGATAATTCCCTTCTTTGCAAACACAGATGCATAATGGATATTTAAAATTGTGGTCCTCCCTTCTCTTCCCCGTCTCTTAAAAATCTAAACACAGCCAAATAGAGAAATGCTAATAAATTGGGAATAAAAAAAATTCGCCAGAAAAGATTAACAGTTTTCAGGGTTGGTCAAACATGTCAACCTTTTAGACAAGGAAATTGTTGCTTTGTTGGTTTATTTTGTTAGTCACTGTTGACAAAACAGCTTTATCTTGAATGACAATCATTTAGGCTTCCAATTTTCCACCCCCTTCTCATTTCATTGAGAACTAGACTGGAGATAGAGAACAACGATCTTCATGGAGTTATTTACGTTACACTTGCAGGAGACATTAATATAACTGCTGATAGGCGAAAACAATACAATGGCCCCTTCACCTGTGAGTGAAATGTTTTCCCTCACTGCACTCACTCCATGTGTACGGTGGACTGCATTCCAAAGATTCACCAACCGGAACCACCACCAGCTCTCGCTTGTCTCTCACTCCTCTCCAAAGCGGCGTTCTGCGCCATTATCATAACAAGATCAACACATAAAGTGAATTAAAGCAGATACTTTTAGTACTTTTCAATTAGGATCGAATGAGTTATTACGATTCTATCTCCATCTAATTAATTCTCAGGTAGTTTAAATTGAGATGATCCCCACTTTAATACAATCGTATTCATGGATGCTGCCGTGCAGATTGTAAATAATATTGATTACAAATAATACCAATCAGATAAATTGGTCTTCATTTGCGTACACAATTTCTTATTTATAAATTGTATAATTGATTTTTTTTTTATTTAATTGTAAATTCTTGAAGTTTTTTAAAACGAAAACTTAATTATATCAGCCAAGTTTAAGAAACAATAAATTGCCAAAATGTTGTAATAACTATATATTTCGAATTTTAACCATGAGTAATCATGTACACTGTAAAGCTATATAAATGATATTATTATAATATACGTATAACTTGATGTTAAAGCTTTTTATCATTTACAAAAAGGACAGTAAAATCCGGTAAATATAACATTGAAGGGTAATGAAAAATTGACCAAACTAACCGGACATCATACTAAGCATATTAAAGAAAATTATCTAAATAATACTCGTTTTGGTCTATATAAGAGTATACAAAATTATTCATTTTAAAATAATATATAGGGATAATAAGCCCTCGCTATGAAAAAGAAACGGCATTTTTGGCTGGAATTCTAAATATATTTTACTTGAAACCAATACCAAACAAATAAATGGTTTTATATTAAAATATTTTCAAAACTAAAAAATCTGATAACTGCCATTATATCATATCTTCCGGATACTGTTTCAATCGTATTTTAGGAATAAAATTTCAATTTGAAAATGAAATGGCCTTTTAAGATGACACGTATATATGAATTGTAGATTCTGTGAATGAAAAACGTTGGTAAATAATATGATTGATTTTGAATTGGTCTATGAAATTTGTGTGAAATTTCGAATCACAAACATTAAAAAAATGGGCAAAAAGATGAAACGGTGTTTCAACTGATTTATATGAAATTTTGCGTCGTTTCCTTTACATTATGAGCATTTAATATGTAAAGAAATGACTTAAAACAAAAATTTTACGCGATAAGTTCATCCATACCAATGAATATTTTTTCAGTTTTAACTAATCCCTTACAAAAATGAAAGACATTTTACTGTCTATTACTGTCGCTGAGACTCAAAGTCAATCATGGAAAGACTAAGAGCGAATTTGCTGCCATCTTGTTGTTATACAATTTTTTTAATATCTTCACAATTTCCAAAAAATCAGGCAAAGTGTGTAATAGAATGTTTTTAACATATTCAAGTCTGAACAAAGATTGTTATCTATAAAGATATAATTAAATCCTATAATTTATGGTATGAAGGACATATTTTATAGAAACCATAATTTGCTATATTAACATTTTTTCGCAATTCAAATAAAATTTATAATGTAGCCTATAAAAATACACCTTCAAAAATACAATGTAATTTTTCCAAAGTTACACTTAAAACAACAACAAAAAGGTCTGTCTTTATCAATTCCAATTTCAAGTTTTGCTCTTTTTCCGATAAATTATTCTCGGGGAGATCGCGCGGGCCTCATCATCGGAGCAGCATCGGGCGGGGAGGAAAAACCGGACAAAAACATTGCCAGCAATGTCCACTTATAACGCATAATGAAATCGTAATGTTCGCAGCAGCAGCAGCAAGCAAAGAGAGTAAAAAGCCTTCCTTTTAATAAGCCACACACAAGTGCAGCAATCATCTTATGTTGCTGTTTTCAGCTCTTCCTCCCCTTCTTCTTCCTTTTCCCTTTTTTCAAGCCAGGTTTCGTCTTGAGCTGGGCTTTTGACTCTCGGTGGGGAGAAGCGAGTCGCGTGCGAGAGACAGGTGGTGGCTGAGTCTGGTTCAGGTATTTCGCTGGCTGTGGCTCTGGCTTGGCTACTACTCTACCTCCTCTGACGACGATGAAGCTGATGGGCTGATGTAACCGGTATTCCGGAGAGAACCACACAGTTTACATTTTTTATTTATATTTATATCACACAAAAATTTCAACTCTCAAGTACTGTTTCAGCATGACAATTAATTCGCTCGCAGTGCAATAAAATGCATAAAAGCTTCATCTTAACTTATCATAAGGTAAAATACCCAACTAATAAGATGCTTAGTACATAGTACGTACTATGTACTATATACTCCAATTCTCAAAACAACAAATATATAAAAATCTATTGGGTGTTATAATAAGTTTAAGGGTTTTCCTATAAATTCTATAGTATGAATCTCTTCCTTTAAAAAAAAAAATCATAGTTTCTTACCCAGAGGCCATGTAATGTCAACGAGATAACTTAATTTTTTTATAACAAATAACTAATATAAACTACAAAATAAAAAATCCAAAAAACTAACATTAACTATAAAATAAATTTTACCCTCACATTATACTAACTTTATCTCTAACCTGACATATAATCTATTCATTATTCTGTTTTTGACTTTTACTGCCCTCGTGAACGGTTGACGAAAGCACATAAATCCAGTCCAATACTGTTCATAAGAAATAGCTTTTAACAACGCTTACGTGAGGAGGAGGCTATGGGCGATGCCCATCACTCAAGGAATCACGATGGTGCATCAGACCGGTGGCACTCATATGAACTCGTATTTGTTGGTTGGTTTTTGTTTCGACGACACGACAACCGTTACTGGTCTAGCTCTAACCAATTGGTTTTACGTAATCAAAGTTGTATAATGCTCTAACTATTTAATTGCCAATCTTTCACAATTGACAATTGAATATCTTGACAAGGAATTATTATTAGTTATAATCTGATTAGCATCATGAACAAATTATTTAATATAGAGCTTATGCTTTGACAGAACACACAACACATACTAGGAAGAAGACCATCCCTTTTATAACTTTCACCTGTATCCATTCATTGAATGGCATAAATAGATCCGGTTTATCTCTTCCATTGTGTGTGCACTCCAAGCTTTGAAAACCTGTCTGAATTCGAACAAATATTGTTGACGACACCAGTTGTTCGACAGTTGAGGCCAGAGATGTTATTTTTTATATTTATTTAAATAAATATTATACACAATTTTTTTTACCCGATAATAACACGTGAATTTTGAACATAATCACTGCTGGGATTTGAACACCCGATTACAATTTTGTGATGCGACTCTTGACTAACTGCGCTATATATATATATAGGTGTGAGGGCAATCTTACATACATTTATATGAGGCTTGCAAAAAATTTATGTCCTAGTCGGGCGTGAAATCCATTCTATTGATCGGAAAAGTACTCATTTTCGGCTCGAATTTTCACAAGTGTTTCCTCAATAAAAAATGCTAATTTTAAACCCTTGCCTTGCTTGTAGCACAAATAACTATTTTAATTTCCAAAAGCGTAGTCTGTTGTCTCATGAGAACTTTGTTCAAAAGTATTGTTTTATTTACTCTAACTAATATATTATTGATTAACACTACTTAAAGTTTCAGTTTATAATTTCCTGATTTTCCCTGAAAAAGCCCCAAACTTTTTCCAATCTCCATTATTTAAGAATAAAATCGTTTTTCCATAAACATTAAAATTGTTTTAAGGTCAATCGGGCGAAAAAAAGTTCTCTGCAACAATATTGCATTGTAAGGATTGTAAGCGTGGCTTTATTGATGATTGGCCAGTAAAATCGTTCGAGGGCTACCTTTGATTGGCAGCCAATCAATATCTGATTATTGATTGATTATTGGCTCATACAACACAATAAATAAATAATTGGATGAAGGCCAGGCAATAAACTTTTTACTGATATATAGCCATGGTAATTAAAGGCACTTTATTTAATTTGAGAATTTAATGAAGAGCCTTTAGGGATCTCATTTATCAACAATGTGCATATTTATTGTAGGATTTAAATATTTAATCGTAAAGCTAAATTTTCAGGCTATCCACATGAAAATTATCAGTTTAGTATTTAAAAAAATAATAACTTCATTAAGATACTATTTTGTAAACATCGTTCTTAAAATAAGAGTATTAAGGTAAAGTTTATTTAATCTAAAAGTCATATTTAGGTATTTTAACCAAAAAAGTAAACTCGTATGTAATAATAGGTAGGTATTAATAAAATACACCAAAGACCATTAGTCACAAAGTAATTGACTTATAGCTATTAATTTGTTAATTCTTTTGAAAGGCAATTAGAATAATAATCATTATCTGATAATTACTTCGTTGAAGAAACAATTAATTTTAAGTAATCAGTCATTTACCACTCTGTTAAAATGAATATGTTTGGGTATATATTGTAGTTTAATATTCTCATTTCAACTTGTAAATTAATTTTTTGCACTTTCGTATCGAAAAATTAGCTTTGTGCAATTTCTTCGTTTAGAAAAGTAGCCTGATTTTAACGCAAATTGGTTCTGCAACGGTTTACTTTACCGCACGCGTACGGTAATATTTCAAAAATTTCACTTACCCACCAATCAAAATTGAAATTACATATTGTTGTCATAAGCAACTTTATTATTTAAATATGAAAATTTCTTCGTTCAATACACAGTCACACGTAAAATCGGTTATTACAGCACTCATTTACCTATTTTAACCTCTATTTCACCACTTATATTGAAATATACTAAATATTTCGATATCTATTAAAGTTGAATAATGCGTCACTTTCTTGCACTAGTGGAAATTTTGAATATTATTTTACTAGTAAAAAAAGAAGGCCATAATCTACGAACAAATTTGTTCCAAGTCAATGTGCTGGCGCCATTTAGAACGATAAATTACATGTTTTTATAACGGTCATATAGAGACCAATAACCGATTAAATAAACACTTTTATAGCGGCAAATATGTATTAAATAGTTATTTTTGTAAAATCGCAAAGAAAAATTATGTACTGATCGGGTGTAAAATCCGTTTTTAACACGGAAACGATGACAAATTCGACTAATGTCTGGTATTGTATACTCACTTCCTTGTTTAAAACGGCTACTTTTACATCCTTGGCCTTGTAGCACAAATAATTATTAAATACTTCGGTATGTATTTAGTTATGCTTATCGTTCGTGTTTTATACAACGTTTTATGCGTTTTATAATAAATTGATACAATAATCTAATAAAAACGGTTTTATTAAATTCAAACTATATAAGTACTGTGATAACAAAAAATAATAACTTGTCGTCTATTATTTACACACAGGAAACGTATGGTTTAAACTTAAATATAAAACAGCTGATTTCGTACCATTTAAATTTAAGTCATCCGATAAAACAATGGAAAAAAACATCTTTATAAATGGTTTGATGGATATCTTTCACGGAGTCCTCACGTTAAAATTAAAGAAAAAGTTTTTGTGCTGTAAAGAATTCTTTAAATTATTTGTCTAAAAACGTCTTTGACAAAAAGAATTTTAGTGTCATAATATCAATTTTATGCAACAGAAATGCATACAAAAATAACAATTAAAAAATTATTGTTCTAAATTAAATTTAATGTTAAAAATCATCTAACAAATAACGAACAAAATATTCAAATAAATAAAATTAATATAAATTTTAAGCAAAATAAACGAATAAAATTTATTGTTTTGACCTTCTGTTCCCATATATCGATTTCCGTGCCTGTATTTGGCAACCTGAATGTAAATATGTTTTCTTGCATACATAATAGCTCCAAAGTCTTACAAACTAAATTACAGAACGAGTCTTATTACTTATACAAAAACTGCCAGGTAATCATTCCATTTAAATGAAATACTGCCCAGCTCTAAATACATCTTCATTTCAATAATCCAATCAATCGATCGCGCACCTGACCGTAAAACATCACACCGGCCAATCATAAACGGAGATTCCTTTTGCCCATTGTCTTTCAGCAATTTGCCATTCAATGGAATCCCCCTTAATGCCAATAAAATGGTAATCAGTGAGTGTTGATTAATTCCAGCATAGACGATCGTTTAAGAGGCTACGATCGCGAACGATCGTCTCTTATTGAAACGAAAGCGAAGAAAAAACAAAAAGCTTGACCGCATGGAGGCCTCGATAATTAATTCCTCCGTTTTGCTGGATTTTCGTTAAATGGCATTAGATCTGATGGGATCTACATGTTTATATATTGGAAGCATAGTATCAATCGAAGCGTTGCGATTAACATTCCCCGACAGGTGTAACTATTAGAGCGGATTAGTGTTGTAGACTTGGCTATTTCTTCAATCTCTCATTTAATTACTGCAGACAAGAAGACTCGGAGTTGGTAACTTAATTATAGAGAACGATAAATCTCTAGAGATCTAATTTTTATCAGCGACCGCATCGATTTGATGAAGCAGATCTGCAAATGCGATAATGTGACTTAAATAGCTTCTGAAGTGGAGAGCGAGTCTAAGTAGTTTTTAAGCCTCAGTCTAAGGATGCAATGATTAGCAAAATATATTTGAAAAAGGTATCTCTGGATCTAAAAATAACATTGGCTAATCAGAAAATTGGAAATCCAAAGTCAGTTTGTAGGTAAACAGAAAATATTTGCCAAATCATTGCAATTTAGATGACTTCTCCCGTTTTGTTTTCTTTATACTTTCCGCATTTTTTGCAGGCGTCTTCGTCGCTTCTCTCCCTACGAAGGAACAACACACAGTTCAGAAGAACGCATCAGGTAAACGCTTGCAAATCAAGGCAGCTCTCACTAATAAAATGATTTAATTTTGACTGGTTGGTAATCTCTCGCCCCTTCTGTGATGATGGAACATCTGAGTAGCGAAAATCATGAATAATGAATGCAAAAACACTGCAAGGCATTTCGATCGCTAAATTATACGCACGCAGCCCAAGTACAGTGGAGGGAAAAAGTATTAGGCTTGCTTATTTGACTAAAAATAAATAATATTTATTTTTCTTTTGCACAATTTAAAACAATTACATTTGTCTGATCTCCGACTATGGTGGACTAAGGGAAACAAGAGTTAAGTCCGTAAAACGTCACCTTAGATGTATGCTGGGGGCCATGTGGAAGGATGTCTCAACTCTTGTCCAATTACAACAATGATTACAGTGTACACAGTACACACTACAGATCTCGAAGCACTTACTTAAATAATTCCTTTCAATTCCTTCAAATCGTTTCTGTAATTTCTTCAGCTCTATTCCCCAAGTCTACAACAACAATATATACAGTAAAACTGTTCCTTTACGTTTAGAAAGAGAAAGAATTCATATGTCAGATTATTTCAATGATATCTTTATTTGTAAATATATTATTTTACTTTTCGTAATACAAAACGAAGTATGGGTATAGTTTGAACACATTCTTATCATTTTCGCTGGGAAAAACTAAAATATCAGGTGAATTATGATTGGCCCGGCAATGCAAATTTTAAAATACGCTTTTGTCACCTGTTTATTAAAATTTAAATCAAAATAACTCATCAATATGATTAAAAGACTTATATTTTCAATTCACATAAAACAAAACATTTATTTTTTATGTAAATTTCATGAAAATGAAACATTTTTCAATTCTCGGAATCTCCACAATTTTGGGGGTTTAATTCAGCAACACTAATTTAATGCACCTCAAATCACTTATAAACACTTTATATTATCATGTTATTATTTATGCTACTAAAATAAAATTATAATTAAACTAAAATCGGAGAAATAAAATATTCCTTAAAATGTTTCTCAAACTGTTTCCTTTGTTTTCGTTAAGGCTATTACTGAAAAAATTTTCACCCTTCCCAATCGATAATAACCTAAACCTAAGGAATATGGGGGGTCTCATCCTCAACCAACGAGTTTTGACTTTTCATTGATTATGTGTTTCAGTGTCAATTAAAAGCACCTAGATTAGTTGAAAATGGATCCAGTCAATACTACCCGCCCAGAAATCAAGCCCGTTACCTCAGAGGAGACAATCTAGTGCGTTACTTCTTGACTCTAGGCGGATTAACGGTTAAAGTAATTTATGCAAGTTTTTGAAAATATTTTTCATTCTAATCGACCTAAGACTTTTGATCACTACTGTATATGTAGCCTGCAAGCCTCTAGACATTTTTTACATCGATGTCGCCAAGTCTCAGTCTTTGAAGGAAGATTTTATGCCTAAATCCCTTTAATACTATACCATTTATTCGGTAGACTCCTAGGCCATTGATTGCCCCCAGTAATCGATTATTTGGCCATCTTCTGATGACTATCATTAAGCATCTTCTCTAAGGTGTCGACAAAGAGTCATCGTCCCTTTTGTCGTACATATCACGAACACCCCACTTTTTATGCAAATGCGGGATTATTGACCTTTTAGCTGGTTCGAAAGGGTGCCAGGTGGTAGGCATTCGTTTAAAATTCGGCTTAGGATTTCGCTCTAGGTGATTTTTTCCCCATTTGCATCGCATTTGCATGAGTGCATTCCTTGGCGGTTGACGGCCGAACCTTCAAAACTAACTGACTTTGGGCCATTGTCTCTGTGCCCTTTTTATGTGTGTTTTTGTTATTGTTGCGGCACTCTTTTTGCACAGTTTATTTTGTCCTAAGGTTAGCTCGTTGATCTATAATTAGAATCTCATTTTACAACTTTTGGAGTCGTGGGGCGATTTTTATTATCATTAGGAGGAGCTGCGGTTTTCACCACCAGTGCAAAATAGCCTTCTTTAGGGCATCATCATTAACAGATCAAGTAGTAAAGGGTGGACTCATAAAAATGTTATATGCAGGTTGTGAAAGATACGAGTAAGTGGAATATTTTTTAATAAGAGGTTTGTTAGAAATCATGAGAATATCGAGTATTTTAAAGAAGATCCGTTTTATAATAATCCTTTTTTAATAGTTATACAGTCAAGGATGATAAGATAAGCCATTATTAAATACAAGGGTAGTTTTAAACCACGAGCATACCATTTGCCTTGAAGAAGACCCGAGTGTTTAACTATACTTATCGACCTAACACCAAAATTAAAACCAACAATCATTTTCTTAAAACCAAAATTAAAGTTTGTTGTCTCCCTCATATTGTTTTTCTATACTTTTCTAATTCCATGGGCGGATGGAGAAAGCTATATCCTGTTTCTCTTACTCGCACATAGCAAATATCACGTTGGTCTTTCAATTAATGCGTTAAATTTAAATTTAAACAATCCGTGATGCTCTGTTTGAAAAGGAAATCCGATATGTGCTCCTTTTTAAATTTGTTGGATTTCTTTCACGGAGACCACATTTCAAAAATAAAGAAAAAGCACCAGTGCTTTAAAAATTCTTTGTGAATTCCGTATTCCGTGCCTGTTTTTAATACAAATTGGTTCTGTAACGGTTTACTTTAATTTCGTTGTGAGTTGTTGTTCACAATTTGAAAAACCGATGTGAACGGTTTTATTATGAATTATCGATTAACTGATATTTTTTTCAGAATTACACAAAATAGCGTTCAATACACATGTGAAATAGGTTATTACCGCACTCATTTACCTACTTTTACTCGCTGCGCTTATCAGAATACATGGTAAATTCATGTTGTAATAACCTCTATTTTAATACTTGCATCGAAATATACTATTAGAGCACTTGTGCTATAAAAACGTCTTTGACATAACAAATTTTAGTGTCATAATATAAATTTTATGCGACGAAACTGCATAAAACTCTTTAAACAAGGGCAAATTTGAGATAGAGAGTCGAATATATAATGTGAGGTTTTTATGTTTTGTTTCATTATTTTCTGCGAATTAATAATGGTTATCCATAAATTATCTTAAAATTAAAAAAAAAATATTTTTTTAAATCAAATAAGCTCAACAATTCTCAATACACCCTTTTCATAACATCAGCAGACTAACATTTTAATTGTGAAAAGAACATATCTTTTGTCAATCCATAAACATCCTTTCGCATGTCGTTTTGAGTTTAAAAGTCCATCCATACCTATAATGAAGACATTTCCTCATTTTATTATCTTTATCGAGCAACAAGCCCCTCTGATGGTAATGTGGGGTATTTACCAGACATTAGTACAACCATTAACGATAATGTTTGGATTCACAAAAAAAGAGTAAAAACCACTAAAGACACATGACCAAAGGTAATCTGGTGGAGTATCAGATTAATAAATTGTAGATTTATTACCTTTTGGTACTTGCAAGTCTCCGGATCATTTAGCGCAATTACCAATCCCTATTCCCGGTCATTTAGAATCAAAAACGTAATCGTCGAAGATTATCAAGTCAAAATCAAGTACAAATATTGTGACTCCATAATTACGATAATTGAAATGTACTTTTCGCATAATGACCATGGGAACTGCTCAAATTATTTCAACTGTTGTCTGCGCCCAAACAATTACATCCAAACGTCTAATATTCTAATAGCTTCAGACGACTACACTGGGGTCGAAAATGACCATATAAGTACATATGAAGATGCATATTCTTTTAGAACTGTCTCTTTGCACCAGACACTGAAATACGATTAAATTAAGATTTTAAAAACCAAACTTTCAAAATGTTTAATGTAGTTACAATTTTAAAGTGTTCGAAAAAGCTTGGATTAATTTAATTTTTCTTAAACTAAAAATGTTAAGGGTTCCTCTCATAGTCGCTAAAAATAATAAGTTATGCCGATTGTTGTTGTTGTAATGCGTCACCACCCTTCTGTGAAACTTTGTTTGGGTTAGTGGCTACTAAGTTAGATTCAAGAAAATTACTTTAAGTTGTGTGAAAAAAGATTTTTAATGTAAATAAGTACGTGTATAAGTATCTAAAATAATATTATTCTGTGTTAAAATGGTGAAATAAAGTTGTTTTGTGCCGAAATGTGAAAATAATCGTAAAAAATCAACTGGCGTTAGTTTCTTCGTTTGTCCACCAAAAAATAAAGAAATGTTGTAAATTTTTTAAATAGTCAGAAAAGTAAACGCGTGCAGTGATCATTATGAATCAGACTGTCTCAAACGGAACCCACAACGTCTCAAAAGAAAATCCGTCCGACCTTATTCTTAATTAACCTTGGTAATATAATATATAACAATTTTTGTAAATAAATAAAAAAAATAACAGACTTACTTGTTGTATTACTTTTTAACAAGTTTAAACAATGTCATAAATTATTCCCAATCGATCTACAAAATATTGTTTATAGAAAATTCTTTAATTAATCACCCAGCTACCATGCACCTAACTTTTTTAGTCAATTAGTTGGATTCCTACACGTATATTGTTAACAAGTCGTCTTTTTCATTGATTTTAGTTCCGTAATATTATATAGTATTTTTTACTTTTTTTACCGCCACGACGACCGGTCTGGGTCTAACCAATTGATTTTACGTAATCAAAGTTATCAAATGCCCTAACTATACATTTGCCAATATTTCCTAATTGACAATTGAGAATCATGTCTATGAATCATTATTTGCTATGATGTGATTAGTACTATGAACTGATGACTCTATATAGGGCGTATTGATTTATTGACAGGTTTTTGCTACCGAAATCGAACACACATACTACGAAGAAGACGATCCTTTTCATAACTTTCATCTGTATTCCTTCATTGAGTGGCAGCAAATTAATAGTATTATAGAAAGATCAGGTTTATCTTTCCAATTCAATGCACTCCATCTAAGCTTTGGAAACCTGTCCAGTCGAACGAATAGTATTATTGTTTGTAAATGTTTTTAAACAAATATTAATCACAGAAAGTTGTTATTAACACCCCGGTCACATTATTTTTTCCCTAGTGAAAATTTAAGCTATTTCTTCACTTTTAAGGAAACAAGTTCATATTTGAGGCTCGCCGTCCCGTCTTCTGTGCTGTGTAAATTATAGTTGGGGCCATATAAAAAGACAAGACCTTTCCGACTTTTCTTTTAAATGTGTTTATGTCTATTGATTGACACATTCGCCAATTGGTGGCGATTTCTTATAAAAATTTGAATTTCGTGTAATTACTGCAAATGGCGCTTTAATGTTTATTTAATTTAAAAAATTTGTCTTTAAAATGTTGTTCACACAGGATCTGGACCTGGAAGATGTGTCTTCAATAAAGTAGTGTCAATTATCAGATTTTCTGGTGAACTTTGAATTTTTACAAAATTTATATTTAAAATTATTGATTTGTGTAGTAGTATGAGTGCCGTGTGAAATAGTTATTTGTGCTACAAGGATGTAAAGCAAACTGTTTTTGAACGAGTGAAATGAGTGTGAAATATTCGTGCCGAAGGCGAGTGTTTCATCGTTTCCGGGTTAAAAACAGGACTTTACACCCGAGCAGGACATAATGTTTTTTGCACTTCATTCATAGCACTGAAATTTGTACAATATCTCATTAAATCATTATTTACAAGAAAAATTTAAAAAATTACATGTTTCACAAATGTAATGTAAATATTAAAATTTTAAAACAAGAAACATTAATTAATTTGCAACATAATCTCGGTCGGCATAGCCGAGACCAATATTTTGTGTAGTTGAATGGCAAAAATGGCGACCAAATTTTGACTTTGACTCAAATTTGTTGGATAGTTTATGACATTTTTTTACTAGTGAAATAAAAATTCAAAATTTTCACTGAATGCGAAAAAGTGAAACATTACGAAACTCAAATGGATATCGAAAAGCGAATGTTTGGATACGGGAGTGCAAAAATATAATAATATTTTAATGTCCCTTGTACCGGGTGTGTTACTATTATAATATTTTCAATATTTTTCATACTCGTTTCTTTATTTCTTAATTAAGATACGAGTGTGGTAATTGATCTACAATTACGAATATTTGAAATATATTATATAAGTGGGGAATTTTCTTATAAAAAAGAGTAATTGTTAAATAAATTACGTGTTTTAATTTTGCTAACATACCTAAGTTTTGAGTACATGTCTGCTATTTAATTGAAAAAATTATCAAAAATTATATTCTTTGTGTTTTTGTAATAGAATTTCCTAATGGCCTAAAATTGACATCCTACACGGTTAGCAATACAAAGAGACTCGTCCGCTTTTTTCGTAATAACGCTTCCTTTGCGCTACAACACCAATTAACCTTGAAAAGACCCATCCTCAATCCTCCCGGTTGACCTGAAATTCTGTGTCAAACGGATCGGAATGTGGAATTGCGTGATGGCCTGGCCACCTTTATCACATCCCATCACCATTTCTACCACCATTACGCGAAATAATACTTGTTTTCGAGAGAGCATAAGAGACGCATTGCATGGCGAGTATTCGTCGAATTAATATAATAAATCAAAAGTACCAAGGAGACAACAACAGTGTATTGAGTGAATGAATAAATGAATTGAAAATAATACTAATAAAATGATAAAAAAAAGAGACCAACTCAGTCACAATGAATGCAAAGGTCGAATCAAACTCAATTTATATACCAGGAAAATTAATTAGTGGGAAGGAATACGTAATGCTGGAGATCTGTTCTCCACTGCTGCTGCTGCGCGGTGGATGACGATATCGGCAGACAACATCAAAGCTCAGAATGGATGGATATCTTCATCAGCAGGAATAATTGACATCGCGACCAAAAATATTATCTTGGCTCCAATCCGATTCACCTGCGATAATACAGAGAGCGACATAATTCTAAATCCATTTAACCACCCAGAGAAATGATTGTGTCTAATGAAGCTTTCGTTCTAAAATTCTTTATTTAAAAAAAATCTATAATTTTTAAAAACTAATAACAGATTTGTTGTAAAATTTTAAAAAACACTTTAAAGGAGAACTTACTATTAACTTGTGTGAAAAATCGAGCCCAAGGCATAAAGATTGCAGTTTCGTAAAGTTTCATTTATTCGTCATTTAAAGAATGGCCCATATAATATTTTTTTTATAATACTAGGTCGATAATATAAGGTATTATAAACACTAGGGTTTAAAGAATTTCCTTGTGTTTAATAATGCTCATCGATTGTGTTTTTTACGAAAATTTAAGCATTATCAAATAAATTAATACATAAAAGTTATCGTTTTATGAAAATTCAAATTTGAAATTTGGTTTATCCGAGACACACTAGAAAAAGTATTTTTTTGTTAGGTGTTAAGTTAGAAATCGTCAAAAACTCTCTTCCAGACTAACCGTAGTGCGGCGGGGACGAGTGGAGCTCGAACCCACAAAAATACCCGATTACTTATTGTTATTGGGGTCCTAGGGTGGGACCGCCATCAAGGTATTACTTCACCCATTGCCAATCAACATTTGATTCCATTTGAAAAACAATTGTTGAACCATTCCTATACCTTGGTTATCATTATGACTCGCAAGACGTTGTCCATTCTACTCCAATTAAGTGAGTTGGACAATATGAAGCCAGCCAAGAGAAAGAATTATATCTTGTATCTTGCAAATAGTCTCAAATAGTCGTAATTCATAGAAAGATCCGATTTAGTTGTTTAATTTATTAATCATGTATCTATATATTCATCAGTTAAACCTATTAAATCATCCACTAATACAATTAATCCATACAAAACAAAACTGACATCCTTATCAATTTAATGGATTTCTTTTGCGGAGGACACACTTTAATAAAAAAAAAACAAAATACTAATGCTTTAACAAATTATTTAAAACTCTTGTTGCTTGAAAACGACTTTGACAGTACAAATTTTAGTGCCATAATATCAATTTTATGCAAAAAACACATCCTTCAAACTGCAATGGGGTTTTTTTCAAATTCCATCATTAAAAAGTGTATTAAAATGGTCTATGTGTTACAATTTAAGAATAAATTTCTTATTAAAAACTTGGCTTTAAGGCCATACGATGTGACTAAGATTATATTAAATATTTGATTGATATTTGATTGTATACACTCCATTTTATCCATTTACGACAGAAGTCTTCGATTTTTATTTTAATTAATATCTCGGAGTGGATCAATCTGATCACTTTTCTCTTTGGTACTGTAAAAGGTGTTATCATTAACCATCACTTGGACTATAAAACAAAGGTCTAGGTTTGTTGCTGGTAATTCGAAAAGGCAACGAATTTATGTGACTGGATTTTCCCATTCATAAAAAGTGTTTCATCCATTTACAACAGTTTTCTGTTATCGACAAATGCGACTAAAACAGACTACTTTTGGTTATTTATTTTAATAGATATCCATAGTTGGTTGTTTGTTTGCCCCTTGACCTTCCCTCCCCCATGCAATCTGCCATGGCGGATACCGTATCATTTACGTAGCCAGTAGGATGTCGTTGGTGCAGGTGGATTACGTATTATTTAAGATATATCTAGTGTGTTATAATGTGTGTGAAAATGATTAAATTTGCTTTTGTCATTTTATAAGGATCGCAAAAAAAAGCATCGCAAAAAATGTAACGCTTTTGATGTTTTACATTCGTATAGCTCATTAAACAAGCTGCACAAATTATAGTAATTTACTGGTTTAATAATTTAATATTTATCAATCATAACCGCGTCTACAATAATTTCCCTGACTGTACTTTTGAATGTCAATGCATTGGAATAACTGGCAAATAATAATGATGTCCTCTCGCTTATTATCATTCAATATTAGTGATAGGGCTGACATAAGATCCAGTTACTTTTGATCCGAATTAAAGCGTATTTCGTTCGTATTTTCGGTATGGCGACTAAGGTGGTCTCGGGCGGCGGTTCCTCTCTTTCTCTACTCCAGATCCCCCCTGGACAATGTTTTCGCGAATAATGGGCGCACATCTGAATTGAAAATTATGCGACCCATGTAAAATCCACTCAATTATTGGTAAAAAAAAAACACAAGAAACAAACAATCGGGCATTGATTTAGAGAGGAGAGTTATTAGTGTAATTTAAATTGGACCGCAAATTCCTGTGGGCTCCTCTCTGCTGTTGGGCCAAATTTGCAAATTCCCTCTGCAGCAATCATCCTCCTTCTGGACTCTCCTCCTAATTGAGTCACAAAGGAGGACAAATAAATAAAATGTGTGCTCAGTTTTTATACAGTTGAGTTGATGCAAATGGGTGGCCTTTGTGCTGCTTTTTATCCGATTACCAACCTTTTTTGTTGCTGCTGCTGCCTTGTGTGCTTGTCTTTTGACAACATTGCCTTTTCGCACATTGGAAACAAGTGTAATTTTATGAATTTTGGCGGCATTTATTTTTGACCAGATTGACACCAATCGCAAAAATCGTTGCCCAAAATTCACTTCACCTGACTGCATTTATTTTCAGACGTGTCTGGCCTGGACAGGTAGGCAGGCAGTCCATTGTGCTTAGGTAGAGAGAGACAGACAAAAACCGCTCCAAACTGATTGATTTGTTTTTCTGTTTTGATATTTTAATTGACTATAAACAAAGCCGGCTCTCGAATACGTGGTCCTCATTTGCCCTCATTTGATTTTACAAATTCCTCTCGGCCATAAAAACCGCAACTCTTTGGCGAGGAAAATTATTAAATTCTTGCACAGATCACCTTGGCGTACGAAGGAACCCCACAATAAAAAACCTTCAGCATGAACTTGAACCGATTAACAGCACCAGCTCACAACAATGGGAAAAGGTTCAGTAGGAAGGAAAAATTCGCGTGTCTTCAGTTTCAAGTGGCACACGCACGCTATTACTGATTTCTTAACTAAATAGAACTAAACTTATAGACATTTCTCACTCGTAAGTAGGAGCTTCTTGAATAACTTTCGAATATAATATTTATCTGTACATCAAGAGCGAAAAATCCCATGTTTTAATGAGGTATTGATAGTGAGAAATTAAGCCAAAAGCGAGTTTTACTTTTATGTTAAAAATAATTCATTTTAAAAGAGGAGGGCCATCCCATTCATCAGTTTCATCTGTATTCATTCATTGAATTGCAGCAAATTACTAATATTATACAAAGATTTCGTTTATCTCTTCGATTCCATGATTTGAAAACCTGTCCAGCGTCGATCGAATAGTACTGCCGATGCTAATTGTTCGACAGTTGAGGCCGAGGACATTTTTTTATAAATGTATTTAAACAAATATTAATCCCAGAATGTTTTAGTAAAAACTTGTAATGAATTTCGAAGGAAACAAATTACAGTCTGATCAGGTCTTAAATCCGGGCCCATAGAAATGAATTCTGTGACAACGCTTTAGCCAAGTGAGCCACCCCGACATTAAAAAAATTTTATTCTTACTTTCCATATTTATCGAAAAATTGAAAACTTTGAAAATATGTCTTGCGATAAGTGTCTTTCTAATTTAATCAATTTGATTGATATGTGATGTGCAAATATCTTCAATTGTTTTATTTATTTTCAGAATTAATAAACAACAGTTTAATTGATAATCTTAGATATTGAAAATTAAACAAATAGATATTCGTAATACACCTTCAATATGTGCAAATTAATTAAATAATTAAACGTGGTGCCCCTAATTAAGAAGCCAATTCAATTGAAGTCGAAATAGTATCCATTACATGTAACAACTTACAAGATAATAGCTGCCATTGTTGCGAATTGGGATGATTAATTTAAAAGGAACACATGTCTGGAGAGCGTTTTCGCAAATGAAATGCCGCCGCCTCTGAAAATTAAAATATACTCCACAACTAACAGCCACACACACGTTTTCGTGTTCTTACAAATGTCTGGTGGGCCAAGAGTCTCTCCTCAAAAAGTACATGTGCAAAGTGAGCTTTAATAATAAAAAGGCAGCCAAGTTCAAGTGGATTGCATTTCATCAAGAGTTGAGCATATAATAAAAACACACGCGCTTCTCTTAAACTCGCAATTTTCGGCTGATTACCCAGAATTATTTCCCAGAGCTGCAGAGAGCCACTTTTTCTGCCCTCCTCCTCTGTCTTCTTGTCCAGAATAATGCCGAAAACATACACACAGAGCCCAAGTATATCGTCAGACACCTGGTCTTTTCCACAAAGAGTGAGAGATAAGGAGGATGAGTGGCCAAGTGCTGCAACACAAGTCAGCCGATCGACGATCGCACAAAATAAATGGGTCCAGCGAAAAGTATTATTTGCAGTTTTGTTTTTGCCAAAAGATTCTAAAATTGCATATTGTTGCAATAAATAAATCTCGTGATTTGGGTCTTTGTTTAGCCCAATGTTCAGTATAATGCCGTGAAGGGCTGTTGTTGCCAGAAATTACAGGGATATTAATTGATTCGATGATAAACAGCTTGTTGAAGAAGACCATGGTCAAGGATATAATGTTATTAATATTTATTAAGATATGTAAATAATACTTCATATTATGAAATTACTAAGATTGACTTAAATTAATCATTAACAAAATGAATACACTTTATTGTTAAAGAATATTTCTATAAAAATCTAATAAATCACTAAATACAAAAGTAACCGTTGTGAAAACGCAGGTAATTAAAGAAAAATTAAGAAAAGGGAAAATACCTTTATAATTCATAATCTTCAAATAATAAATAATCTTATTTCTTGTACAAAAATTATAACCTATTTATGAAAACTTATTTAAAAATTATATAAATATTCAACACTAGGATCTTTTAAAGTCACGAGTATAACGAGTGCGACCAGTGTGTTTAAAATGCTTTATAAAAGATTAGAGTCAGAATTATATGTTTCCTCCCTCTCTTCTTGCGCATAGTTTAAGTAGTAGTTGTATTTCAAAGAGAGTTATGCAAAATGATTAATATTTGAAACCATAAAATGAAAAATAAAATTTGGCTGGAATTATATTTATATTTTTACACGGCACAAATACTATTACACAAAAAGTTTTAAAATAAAACTTTATTAAATCTCAAGTTTAAAGAAGTTTCAGTAGAAATCTGATAACTGCCATTATATTATTGAGGGCACACCTTCGAACAGAGTGTCGAAGTTTCAATCGTATAAAGGACAAAATTTCAATTTGAAAATCAAATAGCCTTTTAAGACGATATTATGTTGTAAACAAATAAATACAAATTGTTAAATCTGTGAATGAAGCAAGTTGGTTACTAAGATTGATTTTGAGTTGGATAATGTTGATTGGAATTGTATAAAATTAGGCCTTGTTTCATATTCATGGTTAAGCGCAATTGTTTCAAATGAGCGTACATATTAATAGATTTGTGTAATAATCTCTAGCTTTTAATTGAATTTAGTCAATCTATGTCTTTCTACTCAGACTGTAAATACAAATCGCTGAAAAGATTTCAACAATTTGCTAAGATTCAAAATTTGGGCAGACAATGATCTACTTACAAATTCGCAATCGTGATAAGTGCGGTTATTAGGGAGATTGGCAGGAGCATAGCACGAGAGCAGGGAGCAGGTCAGCATCGGGCTGCAGAATCGCGCGGCTAAATCAATGAGTGAAGTACATAAATAGCGAAAAAACGGGGAAAATTAACGAAAATTTAATATGGCAGAGCACTGAATTCCACATGCAACTCACCGCTTAGCCATTAATTTTGCACAATTCGGACAGAAGGAGAGAGCCTTGTCTTCTTCCACTCTATGAAGAACATTGTAATTATATTGGGGCAGCGAAATTGGTTCTGGATCCGCCAGACGAGATATTTCGATAATTTATTTAATCGGCCAGATAACCAATTTTTCCCCACCCCAAAAATAACGAGAAATTCCAATAAAATATATGAAATTGCTCGGATTCCTTAACAAACTCTTCTCTGAGCCCTAATAATATAAGAAAAGAACAAAACCCGACCCTCGAATGTAATGGAATTTGCGGCAAGTGTGTCGTGTCGCAATTATGGTTCGCGTTTAATTGTTATTTATGGACAATTACACATCGATGAGAAATCAATTGGCAAACAACTCAATTTCAAATACAATTTAACACGTCCCGCCATTCCTCGCGATCTTTGGCTTTGTGGTTTTCACGATCATCATACCTAGACGCGATCATATTCCAAATGGTCAACCAGTCTTCCTTCTGCTGGTGGTCAATCCTGCGTATCGACGATCGTAACAACGCGATCAGGTTCTTTTTACGATCATTGTCCCGTAAAATTTCAATTTTTTCTCGTACTTCTGTTCTGTCCGCTCGCTCCATCAATGGGAAGCGACGATTTGATCGATTAGACAACTACGGCATGAAAATTGACGTCAATCAGCCACAAATGTAACGCTCCTGGTGTGGCTCTTCCAGAAGCTTCCTCTATATACATTTTTATAAACACGATGGCGACGATCGTGGTAACAAAAGTCGTTACGATCGGTTTTGATCGAGGTAAGCGCCGCTGCGGAAATTAGCCAAATAGTTGTGGTTTTGACATGGCCGAAAAGAAGAAGAAACAAAATTTCCGAAACAATTATTTAGGATTCAAAACGCGACTGCTTAGATTCGCGGCGGAATTTATCAAAGCCATTGATTGGCGGTAGATCTTAGATTAGTGGACGAAGATGAGCGCCAAATTAATGGCCACCCAGTCACACACAAATGGGAAAATCTAATTTCTTAATTCAACTCCAATGATAAATTGCAGCCGATTTGCACCGAAGAGATAACATTTAATTAAGTGTTGAATGGAACAGATCGCGTTTACAAAATGGCCTTAAAATGATGATCGCCGTCGCGACCCCTAACTAGCCCAGGCGATCAGGGCTTAATTACACACTTCTTAGCCTCTAATCCAAAAACAGGGAGAGGATCGCAAAAAGATCAAAGTTATTTCGAGGTCAATTAGGAGGAGGTGATCCTTCTTGTGTGTTTTAGTGAAGAAGGTAAATATGGCACGACAACGCAACAAATTGGCAGGATTGGGAAGGGATCATCAATTAGGCGTCGAAAACCTCATCATCAACACACTCTGCACAGGTCGTTAGAGGTGATCGTCTGTGATCTTCGGTGGACCCTAAAACAAACACCTATTTATCCCATTTCGATCCGCGCCGGTCCATTTTTTTCATCTTTTCTTTCAATTTTTGGATTTGTTTTGCCTGTTACCACACGTTAATTATCTTTTAATTTTTGTTCCTTCTCGTTTCAATTTACCGCCTCGCAATCTCAAACAGAGAGCCGACAAATCTCCCATAACAATCCCGATTACCGAAAACAAACACACACACATACGGACACAAATTTTCTGCCTCGATCAACTGTCAAATTTGCACCGCGCTGCTGCTGCGATCGAAAACGATCGCTCTAATTGCAGTAGAATAATATACGATCTCGTCGGCGATCGCGTCTCATTCCAATGTAATAAAACAAATAACAGACAAGTGGGTGGTCGAACACAGATATATCGCTGATACTATAAATTATATCGTCAGTTCCCAAGTATTCGGGCCCAGCATTTTATTGCTTAATAACCAGGCGATCGACCTTTTATAGAATATTATTCCTCTGCCCTGGACACCAACAAACACCGTAAATTGACCGACATCCCCCGAAAAATGTGCGCCTTGTTATTTGGGCGCCGCGACCAAATCACACAATCCGCGGACAAAAACTGCGCTGTGCTGCGATCTCTCGGAGATGGTCAAATAAATTTTATAACTCTCCCGAGACACAGACTCACTAGTGTAATTAAGACAAGAAGAGACAACAAGGCATTGTTACCTTGCCTGCCGCCGTGTCTCCCCCAGCTACACAAAACCAATCGCTCCACCTCCTGTCTTGCGCCAAAATTAATCACCTCGTTTGCGACGGCGGTCTAATCAAATACTTCGTACACATTCGCCGATTTCTAGCACCTCCAATTAAATTCAACTTTGAGGCTAAATCTCACACAGGTAGTTGCAAAATTGGTCGGACCTCTCCACATAGAATAAATCCATAAAAATGCAACCTTAGTTTGTTGTGAGTCATTAGAGCTAATTATAAAAGGCGCTAGTTAACAGACAATTTACGAGTCTAAGTGGCCATAAATTAATTTAAAAGTCTAAATTAATTTTGCAATAAAATTCAATTGTTTTTTTTTGTTCCTCAGAATTTGCAAAATACAAAATTGTAAAGTAAAACAAGTTTACTTCGGAAAATTACAAAGTCCATTGCTAAGAAGAACTTACTGAAAAAGAACTATATAAAAATGGTTTATTGAAAATTTTGTTAAAAAATAATCGTGAATAAATTTTTAATGCATTTTTGTTGTATAAAATTGATATTATAGTATAAATATTTGTCTGTCAAAGTCGTTTTATAGCACTAGAGCTTTAAAGGATTCATTAAAGCACTAGAAAAAAATTAAATTATAATGTATTATCTTATTAATCTTGTTGTATATATAACTATTATGCACAATTTTGACAAAGAGGTTTTATACAAAAGGAATTTTAATTTAATATTGTTAGAAAACCAGAACGCAATAATAATACAAAACAACTTTTAGTTAAATTTTCCTCTAATGAACAATAGATCTTAAACGTCGCTTTATTACTAACATTAAACCAATTTTGGAAAGTAGATAGACCTATACTGATCTAGTGTGCGGTGGTGAATTCCGGGTCCAATAACACCTTTATTTGATCCCATTCAAAAGCTAATAACACATTTATATGTTATTGAGAGCTATAATTCCCGAGCGGGTTTTTCGCCCACTAACCAATATTAATTAACAGTTACTGCATTTCTTGCATTTTTACAATGATTTGGAAAATATGTAAAAATCATTTGTCTCATTCTATTCTTGAAATATAAATACATATTAATATATTTTTCAATCCTTTTATCAAATCTCAACAATCGTTTACAATCGATATTTAAAAAACAAACCCTATTATTCTTTATACAATAATATCTATAGTACATATTTAATCACTGCTATTTCCGTTACTAGTTTTGATTCAATAACATCAATCGATTTCTCAGGTATTCCCCAGAAATCAATCAATTCATTGGGGTTAAGTTTCGGTTCAACTGAAATTGGATTGTTTAGCTATAAATACACTGTATTACGTACATCAGCATAATTTTTATAGTATAAAACGAGAGATAATTAGCAGAATAATAATATGTTTAATGTATCCAGAAGAAAGGGCACCCGCGGCTTAGATGGGGAGACAACATGGACCAGGACGCGGATGAGCTGGGATTGCATGATTGGAAGGCCGCTGATGTAAACCGGGACTATTGGAGGCAAACTGTCGAGGAGGCTAGAACTCGTTCTGGATTGTAGTGTCACCATTAAGATTCATTTATTTAAAATTTCTTTTAATTTCATTTGAGTTTTCAATATAAAAAAAAGATTGAACCATCTAAAAAGGCAACATGCCAATCAATGAAACATTAAGTACAAATTCAAATATTTGCCGGATACACTAGGTAGCTCCAATTCACAAACCATAAATCAGGAGACAAGCAAACAAATATCTTGAAATGCAAGGATATGACCAACCACGCTACAAAAGACCAATTTCCTTATAAACATTCCTCTGATTTCACCTTTCTCCAATCCACCCAAACAACATCAAGTAGAATTTGCACAATTACTATTTCGATTCGCCAAAATTCAAACATTCCTTTTCGACGACTGTTTGCATGAGACATAGAAAGTGGTTTATTGGCAATTTCCAGGTACACACAGGAATTCAATGATTTGTCGACCAAAATCGGAATCCCGTATCGAATCGGTAATACTTCAAACAGCAGACGACAGACTACATTGAAAATACGAGTATTCCGGAACTTGGGCGAGAAAACCAAAACAACAACCCTATATAACCAGACATGAATGATGTATTTTGTGGAGGAGAAGAAGAATTAGGGCCGATTGCCATTCATTCGTGCAACTCAAAGAATGAGACACGGGGCATTGTTTCGTGAAATTCACCTGGCGAAATACCGGAACTGAGCGCTCGCTTCCACCCCAACACTCAGGGCTTCTTCTTGGCTCCTCTACCGGCCTGGTGTCGAAGCAATAACAGCAGCCGCCCTCACCTCCATTCACTTGCATATCTTTAGTAGGATTACTATGTCTTCTATAGAATTTTTTAAGTTTTCTTCATTTACAAACTCATGTTAATGAAGAAAACTTAAAAAATTGTAATATTTAGAATATTATGTAAATCGAAATCTAAAATAAAAATTTTACAAATATTCCAAGAAGAAAAGTAAAAATTTCAAAGTTGCTTATCGACCATGTTTTATACAAAGTTTTATAAATTCATAAAAATTTGTTTTCTTAAATTATAATTTTAAATTTAGTTTGCCCCCACAATAACTTGTTTCTTTCTAATTCTACGGGAAGATGGAGAAAACTATATCTTGTATCTCGTACTTGCACATATGAAATATACCCTTACTCTTTAGTTTAATACTAACAAAATCTTTGTTTTGAAAGAGAATACTTGCATTTAAATTTAAATGGTATATTTAATTTGAAAGATTCCGTTATGTTGAGAAATCATCCATAAATACAGTTCAACCACACACAATGAAACTGACGTCGATATAAATTTGATGGATTTCACGTAAAAAAAATCCGTAAATTTATATGAAAAGTTGCCAGAAATTGTAATAGGAAAGAGCTAACAGTACAGTATAATTTATATATTTATTCATTTATGTCATGAACTAGATGTCCACATCACTAGCATTTGCCCTCTCCTGAAAAGTGGCTAGACCTATACTGCCTTAGTGTGTGGTGCCGAATGGCAGGCCTAATAATCACTTTTCTCTTATACAATTATTAAACACCTAAATATAATTTTTAACTAGGACTATAACAATAGGGCTAAAATTGGTGATAGGAAGGGAGAGCTAGGACGATATATGAGGAGGGCGTTTGGCTGTCTACCATACACCTGTTGATACGTTATCGTTCATCGTTACAATGATCTTATTCATATCTTTATATATGAATAAGGACTATAATCTCCGATTGTTTCTGCGACCAGCCTACCATTACCATATGAGAAGTTATTTTGATACTTTACGTTTTACTGTTAAATACTGACTAACATTATCAAACACTATAAAATTTAATTTATTTAAAAATACATAAAATTATGTATAAAACACGGTCGATAAAGATTTTTAAACACTCGGGCCTTCTTTAAAGCCCCCATTATTATCGAAATTGTTGTATAAATAACAATTATTTAATCAACAATAAAACACGTTGAAGAATTTTTATTGGTTGTGTGATTAGCAACACGCGTAAAATCATTACCCATTAAAATCATGAAGTACTATTTTATTTAAATCATGAACTGAAATCTTACATATTTTGACTATTAATTCCTCTTTAAATAAAACCAGAAACCCGAAATAATGAGGGTAGTAATACTAATTGCTTTGGTTTATTATAATAATTCTATTGTCATAAGTATATTAGTTTTATACCGACCATATTTTCTATTTGTATTCAGTGGTTTTTGCCTCCTGGTCGATAATATCCCATAATGCGGTTATGAATGAGAGTGTGTTTATTTAACTAATAAACAAATCAAGGGTGGAAAATACACAAGAGCCAAATTACCGCAAAGCACATAATTACCGAATAACTTTTTTTGAAGTCGTCGATTCAAAAAATTTTCATCATCCAGAAAGCGAGTAAAATCCCAAAAACAAATTCAAAGCGCGGTGTGAATCAGGGCTTTATTCCATCAAGCGTTGAGCAGATGTTTTCTTGGATTGAGGAGGAATTTAAATAAAAGAGAGCGAAAGAGTCTTGAAAGGTTAATTTCAATCCCGACAAATACACATTTTGTGAGCTGCTCATTACTCGAGACTCGTGCCACGACGAGAAGATTCAGCCTAGAGCCGAACCGCTGGTGGCCAAACTAGTGAGACTAATCTCGGAAGGGAAAGGAGGAACAAAAAATGTCCAAAATGCCATTGAATAAAATTGGAAATCAAGGAAGATTTTTCTGGCGTTCTTGGAACTGGAATATAAGCAAGAGAAGCACCTGCTCCAACATTGTATAATGTATAAAATATGCTGACTGAAAAGATGGCTCTTTAATGTATAAAATGAAATTCCTCGCTGATGGCCCCAATACACTTAATGTCACCACAAGGAAAGTGTTATGAGAGTCGTGAATTACGAGGGACGCTATTTTTAATTGATTTTCTTTTGTGTCTGATCGTAAAATCGGAATTGCTGTACGTGTCTTCCATACCAGATCAGGTGAATCACAATCCCCCACCACCATTAACAGTGCCAATGAGTGATGGACGATATTAATTTTAATAATTGCCAACACTTGACGAAAAATGACTGAGAAGAACGAAAAAAAAAACACAAAACACAGCATCAATCGTTAACGCATGATCTTCTTTCTCTCCCCAATCAAAAAGCAACTCGCCGCGCTCGTGCCAAAGGGGTTAATCATGTGCGCTGAACTATTAAGTGATATTAATTTCTAATAGCATTACCCTTTCGGCTCTCACTTAACCGTTCACTCTTTAAATCAGCCACAACACAGCCTAATCCCTTCACCAGACATTGTTTTTTGTTCCAAAGAACTTTATTCCATAATTTTATTAGAAAGCTGTCTCCATTATTAGTGTTATGTAATTTGAATACCCGGCTCGAACATCTTGTTCCGGTGTGACAGAATAATACCCATCCATCGGCTTCCAAGTGGAGTTGAATTTCACAGCCAAGGAAACCAAATCCACCCAACGACATTCACCTTTGTCGTTTGCTAGAACAGAGCAGCAGCATAGCCTTTCCAATTGCGACGCTTAACACATTCGGTTTATTCCAGATTTTCTTTAATTGTGTTTTGTTTTACCATAAAGCACCTGCAGATTATGTGTTTAGTTTTTATTTACATAATTTTATGTATTAATGTCAAAAGAAGACAATAAATCTATAAATAAAAGTCTTCGATTCATGGTTAAACATTGAAATTGATTTAATACCGAATATTGATTATGTTCTTGCAAATCCTTAAGTGAAGTGCTTCTAACTGAGTACCTGATACTTGAATGCGTAATTTTATACATGAATGTTGATAAGACATTATTAAACACGGGGGGTCCTTTAAAGTTACGAGCGTAGTGAGTGCTTTGTAGAAAACCCTTGTGTTTATCAAATGAGTTTTATACAAAAGTTTATGCATTTTTAAATAAAATAACACAAAAATGTAAAAGTTAGTTGAATATTTGTTACTCTACTTTCACAACAATAAAAGTCTAGAAAAATGAGAGTGAAGTCTGACCCCACCTCACCCCCTAGCTAGCTACTCTACTGGTCGGATATACACTGTAAATTAAGGTTATTATCGTACTAATTTTTCTTTGGTATATCTTGAACCAAAAGATGCTGGAATTTCAAATTTTCACACACAATATTTCTCTTAACAGATTACATCTTAGAAGATCTTAGAAGATTTGAAAATACTTGAATCATTTTTGCGAAATTGCGAAAAAATCGAAAAACCAGTACCGAATGGGTAAGCATTATTACCAGGGAGATCTCCACTATGGGGATTTATTTAAACTGTCTATTGATGTAAGTTGTTAGACAATCGGAAATATATGAAGAATTCTGAAAGTTGGGGTCGCGATGTCAGAGCAGGCCACCACATTCAAAGTAAAAAAAACCCTGATTTCGAAAAATGAGAAAATAGTATAAACAAATTTCGCAAATAAAGTAATAATGATCATCGAAAATTGTCCTCTCACTGCATCCATGGATTATAATAATGAAATAAGATAATAGAATAGCTAATGAAATCACTATCACGGATAATATTTTCTGACATAGTTGGTTTTGTCGTAGTTCAAAACGGCTCTGTGTATTTAAGCGAAACCATATTAAAAAAAAGAATATTAAATTCCCTACAAATTGTCTGTAGATACTTTTGGAATTGAACCGCTGGTTCCGAGTCAATTCTGTACTTCGTCATTGATTTATCGCATTTGAATTTTTAAAAACATTTTATCGGCAACAAAATAAAAAAAAATTCCTTACAAAGTAGGCTGCAACTCTCCCATAAAAACATGTTTTAACAAGACTAATAGAACAATCCAAATATCCCAATTCGCAATTGTCCCAATTACATAAAAATCGTCTAATCCTTATAAAACTCGTGCCAAAACATATTTCGTCTGCACACCATCTGTGCTATTTAGGAAATCCGATATGGAAATGGGTGCCTTTTGTCGATAATCAGTGTTTAAAATCAATCAGTCTATCTATGAACGCCCTTTATCTGTTTACAGGAATTGGATCTTAAACTTAGAGAAGGCCATCCAGTGCGAGTAGTCTTTGTCGCCGAAACCCGACACCGTTCTATTATACAGCTACGGATTACTCGGATTGAGCGTGCCAATTTATTATCGGCAGCATTACCGTGCATCAAATCTTTCTGACACTGAAAGGCGACTAAAATCTTGTAGACCATAATTGGATCAAGTTACAATTATTGTGCACAAAGTAAGCCGTCCTAATTACAACAATGTGAGGAAAAAAACAAAAACACAAAACCTTTCAACTACAGATAGAAGCTTCTCATTTTCGGGGAGATAAGAAATCAGAAAAATGACTAGAAGACTCGTGGACAACACAAATAAATATCCCTAATTTATTTACACTTGACCAACTGGATGGCCTAGATCGCCTTCGATAGTGGAGGAGTGAGGCGGACAAAACGTCAAAAATGTCTTGACATAAGGACGACAATTAAATTACCATGTTTATGGGCCAATTTTATGGCCATTTTCGAACTGCAGACAAATTTACGATCTGAAAATCTCCATTCAATTGGGATATAAATGTCATTTGCCGTGTGGTCATCGGGATTCCGCCCCAAAATTGGTGAAACAAAACACACAAAAACTGGCAATTGTTTTTATGACTTTACGGCATGGCCTACTTCCTTTTTTCTTCCAAATTATAATAGTATTTCTTCCTGTTAACAGATTCGATTCGGGATCCAGGTCTCTTCTTCTGTTCTCCCTTTCATTTCCAATTATATTACCCATAAAGTGTCGTGTTTATTTTCTTTCTGTCATTCCAGACTAATTTTCTATGAATAATTAAGACGTTTTTATTAACTATTCAGGCCCTAGATCGGTGAGGCACTTTTCAGGAACAGTTGTTCCCCGTATTGACTCTCCGCTCCACCAATTGTATCAACCGGGTGATTGGTTCTAATTATAAAAGTAAATATTACCGGAGGAGACACGCTTTTTCTGGTTACCAGAATCGTCAAATTACCATCGTTAACAGCCATCAATACCGTTTATTTATAGTTAAACAGTCTAATTTCGATTGAATCGGAGGTTTAACCCCAATCAAACGATTGATTTTTGGTCTTTTATTGGAATAACCTTAGAAATCGATTCTTGGTATTTTATTTCTGATTCCAAATAAGCATCGGAAATAGTATTGTCTAAATATTTAATTTATATAATTATATAAGGGTAAATATCGCCTGATTAGTTATATGATTTCTACTCTTGTTTCAAAGAAAGACTATCAGTGCAGGGCAAAAACAACTCACATTACGCATTGAGCAACAAAAGCAGATTTTTAGATTTTGTGATAATTTATTTTAAAATGGATAAAAATTTGTATAAAACACGGTCGATAAGCATTATTAAACACTCGGACCTTTTTAAAGGCACTCACTACGCTCGTGGCTTACAACAATCCTCATGTCCATTGTCCTCCATATAATGACACATTTTCATGTATCTGGACAATTGTCTTATTCAAAATTTAAATGTGTAAATATAATAAAATGATAATGTTTGATCAAATCAAAGAATTTAAGCTTAGTTCTGTAAATGTCAAATCATCGCTAGATAACGAAAAGGTGATATTCTAATAAAAATTCTAAACTTTCCAAAAATAGAATATAATTTTATTATCTGCAAATTTATTGTGATGTCATTAGTCTTCTTCTACATTTAGTTCTAACTTGTATTTTAATTAACCTTCTTCTACCATGTATAGAAACTCACTTTCGAAATGTGTTTGACAAGAACCTCCGAACCAAATTTAGACTAAAAGTTATATAAATTAGAGCGATTACAATAAAACAATATACAGCCACTGAAACCATCTTCAGAAAATGTCAGATAAACGATTTTAAAAGTGAATCTGCCAAAATATATTTTACAAAAAATATTTTTAGTGATTAAACATTAACTAACTACGGTCTCTTGTTTATTTTTACTAACAAATGAATTTTATTAAAAAAATGATCCTTAATTAAACACGAGTGAAGTTCTAAAAAAAGAATGAAATGAGTATTCTCAAAGATTCGAGTATTTAATTATGTGTGTTTTAGCAGTTTTTTGCCAAATTTTATACTACTCGCATATTTATTAGTTATTTTTTGGGAAATATGAAGTAAAAAATAAGACAACCCAGTACTAAATAATGGTCTAAAAATACATACAATTAAGAAAAGTTTCTGTAAAGTGAATAAAATTTTCGTTTTCAATTTACCGATATATCAGGGAAATAAAGCAAATTGCACTGTATAACTGATATATCCTTGATTGTACCGATCTTTTACTCGTAAACCACAATTAGACACATTAATCAACATCTAATTACAATTTTACATTTGATCATTTAATGGGGAAAAATTCAATTTGATTAATAAATCGCGTGCTACTTTATTGTAGTGGCAACAAAATTGACAAAATATATTTTCCATCCAGGCTACTAAGATCTAATATTATAATTTTTAGTAATGGAATATTACTTCAAAGTACTAATTTTGTATATTTACACAGTTTGCAATTGTCTACGAGTATTGAATAATTAAACAGGATTTAATTATGGTGCACTTTCTAGAGGAAGCATTATGTTAGCTATTAAATTGTTAAGATTTTTCAATAGAATTGTATATAGATCATTTAAATTGGTATGTTTCAAAAACGTGTTCAGTAAAAAAAAGGTTTTAATTCAATAAATACCAAAAGTAATGAATAAAAAGAATATAAAAAAAAATATAATATACTTCTGTTTTAAAGCTGTGTTATCTTTAAAACAGAAGTAAATAATTCCTTGAAATGAATAATATTCAATTCGTGTAACTTAAAAATATGCCAATCATCCTAACAAAATTCATTTGTGAAGGAAAAAACCCAAAACACCTCATAATAAATTAATTAAAACAGAGTTACTGCTGTAATGGTTCATGTAAGTACAGCTCCTTTCAATTACCCGGGTTAAATGTTAAAACACTCCCTGTCTTTCCCCCATCATCTTTATCGCACTTTATTTTCTGCACTTGTGGCTTCTGGTCGTCATCATCGTCGTCGCTGCTGCTGTGCATGTTGTTGCCTCTCTTTGTGGTTCATGTGATCCACCTTTGACCTGAAGCCTCGTGCCAGTCATTAAATTGTGAAAATATTATTATTACACTTCCATTAACCACATCCGCAGCAGACGCAAGAGCAGCAGTCTTTAGGCGAAAATCGGCCGCGTGCGCGATCATTCTTGATCATTCTCCGATGATCATGCGGTGCCCAAAGGATGTGTGTTCATGATCGAACTGGATCGTGACTTGGTTTGGCGATTACCATCAATACAAGTTCTCTCTAACTTCCAAGAGAAGAAGAAAGTCCCAAAGCAAAGGAGTGGACTAATAACAATAAATAAGTTTGAATTGGTCCCCGGGTACAAATTGACCCAATTTATGATCACTTTTGTTTTGAGGATCACTTTTACAGAAGCAGCAGCCTACCTAATTGAAATTACCCGACAATTATTATCATTTGTTGCTCATTATTTATACAAAAAGGAGAGACACAAATGATAAACGGGACACGTTAACACCCATTGCCAAAGATCACGACAAACAAGTTGATAAGTTGAAAATGGGATCGTAAAGAATTTATGTGGAGAGAGAATAAAAGAGAGAAAGATAGAGAGAAGCCAAAGGAAATCGACCACAATCCGCCATATGCGCGCTGCTTCTTTTACCAAAATAGAATGAGATTCCGCAGGACATCTGTCACGTTGTAAATAATAATCGCCGTGTTTGCGGCTTCTTTCTTGCTCTCTATCTCTCCTCTGCCCCATCCAGCAGCAGAAGCAGAAATAACGGGAGGATTATTGTTTATTAGGAAAGCAGAAGCACTAATTCCCCTCCCCCGAAATCGAATTAAGAACTGCATTAAATGGTCGCTAATGGATCAAGACTGATGAGGCCCTAGTCAAGTTTAATGGAGCCTTGCTTCAACAGTTTTTAATCGTCCGCTAAAAATAGGCACTTGAGTTACTATTGTGTCAAAAGATCAAAGAAACTATGGAATAAATTAAAAACTCAATGATTAACAGTTTACACATATCTTTTTAAAAGACACTTCAACAATTTTAGGCATTCCTTTTCAAATTTATCATCTCTCCTTTTGATGTTATAGTGTTCTAGAATCTTATATATCTCTTGTACAATTCTAATTTATAGAAAATATATTAGTAATTAGAAATAGAGACTGAACTGATTGAAAATAATAGTTATATAATCAACGTGCAGGAAAAAATACCACAATTAAAAACGGGGAAAATTCTTAAAAACAAATGAAATGAGTTTTATAAAAGATACGAGTGCTGAATTATGTGTTTTCGAACCAGTTTTTTAGAATATTTTTTATAATTCGCATATTTGTTTACTATTTATTTGCAAAATATTAAGTTAACAATAAGATGACATCCCGATATTAAAGTATGGTCTAAACACATACAATTATGAAAAGAAGATGTCAAGGGAATAAAACTTTCGGTTTAAATTTTTCGATATATAGTGTCATAGAAATAGAGCATCATGCACTGTATCGCCCGTTAATCGTGATAGCACTCATAATTCAACCATATTTAGAAACCAGAACAAATGTTAAACAAAAACTTTATTTTTGGTAATTTGGGATAAAATTGAAATTGATTATTATATATTAGAATATTTTATTATAGAGGTAAGAATATACTTTCCTGCCATGTAACGCAGATCTATGATTATAATATTCATAAGTTAATTTTTGTACAAATTACTAATTTTGGGTATTTACACCATTTGTCTTCAAGTATTGAACAATGTACGTATATAACTAAACTCTGTGCGGTTATGAAGGAGTTTATAGAGAAAGCATTGTCTACTAAAATGTACTAAAATGAATTGTATAAACAAATCAAATATGGTACTAGTTTATTTGTCATTTATTAATCATATAATGCATTATGTTTTTCGGAATAATATGGAATTGATTTGTTAATTTTTATGTTTCCAATTATCCATACAGGAACAAAAATGAGTATAGTGTTAGACTCTATTATAATAATTTAGTGATATTTTATATCTTTTAAAATTTGGGAACCTTCCAACAATAGTAGTTTACGCAACTGTAAGTAATAAGGCACTTTTCTGTCGAAGTCCGAAATTGGAACGAGACTTGGAAAAATAGCATTACCCACCGTTGCGTACTACGTTTTGTGCAATTCATTGCTATTTTTGCGAATAAAAATTAATATTTATCTTTAAATTTTGCGTTATAACTGTCAAGAGCCTGTAATAAGTTGTTATAAAAAATCTTACCGCACTAGGGCGGTAAAGTACCACTTTGCCGCACGCAAATCGAGCATTTTACCTAACTGAATTGCACAAAATATATTATTTTTCATATTAAAGCTGATCTCTATTAATAGAAGAAAATATATTTTATATATAATAACATGTATTAAAAGATTTCAGGAATTATACTTATGATGGTTGCTTAATCAAAATAACTAACAATAAATAATTAATATGAAATTGGCTATATTAAAAATACATTTTTATTAAAATCAGTTACATTTTTGGAACTATTCTGCTCACACAAATTGTTGGTTCAATAAATATAGTTTAAAAACTAAATTAACAATATATTAGTAGTAAATCTGATCGGGTTTATAAAAAAAAAACCATAATGAAATTGTAATTCAATCATTTTTTCTTTATATCTTCACCCAAGTGATTGAATTCAAGGGGTTTCTTTATAAGTATATGAATAGTGAATCATCACCTGCCCCAACCTTCTGACCAAACACAGAATTCGAATTCAATTAGTATAAATTGGCCGCCAACGGAAATCCGATCTATTCTGCAAAATGCATCCTATTTTTGCCCACATAGAGAGTGAAATACAATCTTATACAAACCAACCACCTTTGTGTCACCGGTTTGTATAATTTTCCAACAGCGGTGTTCATCACCAGCACCACCACCCCTTGTGCAGTGTTATTATTTTGCAACTTATTTATCGACAAATGCAAAATGACAATTTCAGTGTCGAATTTCATTACGGATCCAGTTGGCAGTAGTTTTGGCACGTGGAACATCGCACAATAAAGAACCATATGTTCTTTGGGCAGACTGTGTGCCAAGCTTCTGTCTGCGGATCTCTTAATCTGAGCTCAGACACCCGCCTAAAAATGACCATCTTCCTTTTTTGTCGGCTTTTAAATTACGAGCCGAATTCACTGGCAATTAACGGTAATAAATTACGAAAAATTTGTGCAACAGCAGTAGGCGAATAATTTGATCGAGAAAAATGGCTACATAAGAAACAAAAACGGAAGCGTTCAGGTGTCATATTTTGACCTTCTGTCTCTCGCCTTTTCACGAATTCTAATTCAATTTCTCGCCTAGGAACCGGTAATTAAAACCTCTTCGATCATTTGGCGGATTCCGGCGTGTTAATATAATTACACAACATGACGGATACGATCCCTGAAGATCCCCAGTCTGGGTACCTGGCTGGCGGAGACGGTTGAAAAAATACGCGCATCAGGAGGAGTAGCACTTTTTTTTATTACAGAACAACAATCATTTTAAATAGACAACAGAAGGCAGACACGGAAATTATTTGGCATATTTTTTCTTCTCCTTTTTTTTCTTCTACAAAACGATCAAGGATGATCGCGCGGTGGCGATATCAAAATATTGATTAGCAACGGCACCAGCGGGCGGGATGACGTTCATTGGATCTACACGTGCTATTCCTTGTTTTATATATATATTCTTCCTGATTCCTCTTACCATTTTCAACAGACATTAATTCCAGTCCATCAAATCACCGATCATTCGATCATATCTCATTTGGTCCACACCATATGGCCTAGTTTTAAAATTCAATTCGACTAATATAAAAAAACGAAATCGTCAAGTGACCGAGAGATGACCACGTTTTTTATTCCTGCCCCACTCTGCCAGGTGCAGTGACTTCCAGTTTTTATGGAACAACATCACAGTTGGCATTGAGAAGCCATTAAACTTGATCGCAAACAAATTTAGGCAGCAAACCTTAACCCCACTTTTACGATCTTTCGTCTTCCTCTGTGTGTGAGACACAGGAGAGGACAGAGGTTAGCACTTTTGAACTCCCAGTTGGCCTTTCCGCATGACATTTTCATCCCAATTATAATTTACGACTTTCCGTAATAACGTCTTATTCCCGCACTAGTGAAATAAATTATCGATCTGTCTTTATGGTGCTCTCGCGCGCGGTGCTTTATTGAACCCAAATCAGTCTTGGCGACATCTGTCCTTTTTGTTTTGCCTTTCCTATTAAATCAGTCCTCACTTCCCCGTTCCGATCCATCTAAAAATTTGATACACGGAAGGCAAACAACCGACTTGTGGACGATTTCAAATAGACATATAGTATAAAGTGCCCTTTTTAAACAAATTAACAAATAAACCCTCTTGACATTTGTTTATTGGTACACAAATATTAACCTTGGCCTCTATCTCGGTCTTCTTTTTTTCCAAGGAAATGAACACTGGCCTGGTGTGCTGTATTTTAAGCACCAGATTGCAGTCCTTGGTAAACAACATGAAAAATAATGAACTGCGAGGATCAGCAAAGGTCCCGGAAAGTAAATGGGGAAATGAACTGTGAATAAATTTGAAAATTTGTTAATTTTCCTTAAAAGTGAACCCGAAACCTGAACCCCGAGGATCAGATGCGGATCAAAGAAATGTGTTTGTGCCAAGACGCCATCAGCAAACAGAGAGCACGTGCCCTTCATCTTTTCCTCTATAATTCTTCAGGCCATTAGATGATCTTTGACAAGACTGCCCATTTATTTCGTAATTTATGCACATTTCCTTCAGCGTCGATCTTTTCTATCTCGATCAAAGATCGCAAGTGGAAAGGTGCACATTTCCTCCAAAGAAACAGTTAATATATTTCATTTCAAACAATAATTGGAAATGATCGCCTGAAAACGGAAAATGGCAAAACAACACCCACACACAAATTGCTGCAACTGTTCCGAAAGTTTGAAAACGATCGACGATCAATTTTGGTCGTACTAATTTATCAAATCTAAAATGGGATCAGGAGCAGAACGATCAACCAATTTTATCCTCTGATTAATTTCATAATAACGATCGCAGGTATATAAAAAGGTCCATTATTAATTGATATAAAACATTTACTATACAGCCACGATCAATAAAAGTTAAAGATCCAAATCGATCTTCAATATTGTTTGATGAAAACGATCATATTTCTGGCATACGGTATGCGATTTTTTTTATTCTCTCTTATTTTACAACTACCCGATTATGTTATTGTGTTATGTTGTATTATTTTTTTTTCCTCCTGAACATATTTCCCGAATAACAAAACATGGTAGTCGTGACCCTCCTCCGCCAACAAAAGGAAACCGTCAGCTGAATACAAATCGAGAATAATATCGCAGACAGTTAACTTCCGTTTGCACCAGCACTCATTTTTTTTCTCTATCCGCATTTTATTATCGGGACGAGGAGATCGCTGTCGGTATACCACCGTGCAAAGGATGAATGGATGATAAAAGGAATGGAAAACTCTCCTCCACTGCCTGTCCTGATTCAACAAAATGTGCATTATTTTAGGCACGAGCCCTTGCAGATTGCGCAATCATTGTTCCAGCCACATCCACATGATCATCAAAGGCCAACTGCTAACAAACAAATGCAACCTTTTATAACATCAGTTCGTATGAAATTTAATCAGAATTTAAAAATTCTGGTTTTGGACAATAGATCGTTTATAAATTTGGATCCTTTTAATTTTAATCTAATTTGATTAAACCAATATTTATTAATTTTACATAAATTACTTAGTTTTGACTTCGGAATTTTCAAATTATTCCAAATTAATATTTTACAAAATACACCTTGTTATTATTTCATAGAGACAAATCGCTTATTAAGACGAATTATATAAAAAAGTCATTTCAAAATACACACGATTGAAATGATCATCCGTTTTTTATGATCGATTTTTAAGAAAATGTTGCCTTTTTTAGGATTGTGTCTAGTTATAGTGGCTGACAACAAAAAGGGAGACAATTGGCTCAAATTCTTTTCTATTATTGATTTTGAGCATTTGTGAAAAATAAAAATAAAAAAGGTATGAATGTCGAAATTTGTATTTTGAATTATTTATTTTTATATTAACTCTATATATGATTTCCTTTAAATATTTATGATTTATTATTAACAAAAACCAAGTATATTTTCTTAGATGTGCTTTGCATGACGTTCTCTTAGTATGGCATATTTTTCATTTATATAACTGGGTTATTTCAAAAATTAATTTGTTAATTACGATTTAATGTATAAATATTCCATTTAAAAGTAAAAATTACATAAACAATCAAATGTGGCGCCATGGAATCAAGACCAGTATTTTGGAAATATTTAATAATTTTTGCAATAAAATTAATTAGGATTGTTGGATTTTGTCATTAATATTTTCAATTGTATAACGTAACAGATATCGAATATGAGATTTTATAACATCTTTGATTCATATTTAATATTATTTTATTACAGTAATTAGTGAGTACATGTAAAACCAAGATTTTCGAGGTTTACAATTTGTCTCTTAATTCCGATTAGGGTAATCCAGGATTTTCAATTTGTTTATGTTAATTAAAAGAGTATATTAAGCTGAAAATGTTTCCAAAACAGTGATTAAAATTTTTAGATAGGATATACGACCTTTAATACCTGGCCATGAGAAAAGTCCCTCCTTTACTTCTCATGACGATTTATGAAAAACTGTTTTATAAAACATTAAATTTATTTTTAAAGTAAATAAAACAATCGACAATTTAAAATTAAAACATTCCAAATTAAGCGATTCAAATAAGATACATTCAAACCATTTTTTTAAAATAAGCTATTTTATACAGAAAATTTTTATTTATAATGAAAAAAGTCTTTGTGGTAATTTTATCTTATCACAAAAAATATTGAATCCACTTATAAACTAATCGCTTATAAGACAGGAATAAGAAATTTTCATAATCAATTTCAAGCAATATGCAGAACGGCACTGTATATGGTACATATATGGTTTCAAAGACTGTCAACTTGTCTCAATTAAAAATATTGGAAACCAAAAACATTACAGTGTTTGAAAATTTAGGCTCCAGATGTAGAGTTTCATGTGGAACAACCTAATAATTGAAATGAAATATAAATTTACTTCAAATATTAGACTTTTAATAAAATCTAACAAGCTACTTTATTTAAATTCTCCCATAATTGACCAGTCAATAAAAATCTTTTTTTTATTTGGCAACTGAAATTTTAACCCCTACCAATATCCAAAGGATTCGAAAGGACTTAACATTGCAGATGTGAGATAAAATGGGAATAATATCCACACCTTTCCACATGGATCAGCAATTGTAATCAATCACTGGACAAATAGATGTCAATTTGGCCAGTTGAACCCCTTTCATTAAAAGCCATTTACATTGCATTTGGGCAAATGAAGACAAATTGTCCTATTTACCAGCCCTCATCCTGATAAATCAACAGATTTACGAACAATAGTTTGGTATATTCGATATTACTCTCCTGGCTCCTGCACACGCCCTCAATTCAAATTCAGGATGCGTTACGAGGATCAAATTTTTCCACTGGTCAATGGAATTTGAGGAATTCATTCACCAAAACAGGGCATGGAGAAAGGGGCAGATTAATAAATTCAGTGAAAGGAACACAGGCCAATTCCGTTTTGTTACGGTTCCACATTCCAAATACATCCTTTATTAGTCGTCAAAACACCCACGTTCCGACAAAATTTCTCAAATGAAATAATTTCCACCTTTACGCCATTTCTCCTGGACTGAGTAACAATGGTCAACTCCCCTGTTTAGGACCGTTCAGTGATAAATAACCGTAGAGTTCGACCCTCTGGACACACAAATAAACAAACAAATAAATCTAAAACTAGGGCCGTAATTAAGATTTTTCAGAGCTCAAAGATCAATGAAGAAAGTGAAAAATAGTGTCATTTGTGCGAATCGTAGGCGGCGGCGGTGCGTGTTCAAAAAAAAGCCGAAACGATGGCCTACTTCGTTCAACAGTGACAACATAAGGGAAGATAGTAGAAACAAGTCTATTTCAGGATTTTGGGACAGGAGACGACAATGATTTATTGTTGAGCACCTTCTTTGTCGCCAGGAGGGCAAAAAAAAATTCCTTCAGGAGCACCAACAAACGGGACGACAACTTTTGACACTATCACAACGCAAATCCCATTTAATTTTTATCTCCTTGGCATGCCACCTTAGTTGCATTGTTTCCGAATTTGTAGACCTCCTGATCTTCCTCCTCCTCATCATCATCGTCCAACAGAGCCTTCTTTCCAATTTTTTCCCTTCAATTTTCCAACAATAAGATCGATGAATTGTCTGTTTTGTTGTCTTTCTTATTAGTTTGTTATTTGTTTTTCTTCCTCTTTTTTTCTGGGGGACTGAATACGATCACTCTGGTGGTGTTCTGTGTGGGTCTGGACGACTACGGCCAAGAACCAGCAGACATAATCTGGTGAATGATTTAATTTCAAAGTCAACGAATAGAAATAGAAATCAATGACGATATAATACCAATAATGGGACGATCGATCGATCGGGAGAGTTAGGGGAAAGATCAAAGTCAGCTTAGCCGATATGGTCAGAATATCAGCTCGTTTATAGCTTATTTATCGTGTTTCTATATATCCCCCCACTTGAAGCGATCCTCATCTTGGGATCCCCATCCATTATTCACCACCAAACTATCGGTACAACTTTACACGCCACAAAAAAACACACACGATCACGGTGATCGTTTAACAAATTTTATTGATCTGGAATTGGTTTAACATAAAACAATAAAGCATCAACTTAATTTGGTCAAGCGCAGAGAGACAGGTCCACCACGGATAAGGCCTATCAGTTTAATAGTGACTTTTTTGTGGGGGCCTTTTATTATATATATTTCAAAACTAACAAGTGCAGATCGAAAACGATCGACCTCCATTGACGATTTTAACGGCTTCACGTTGAGTGAGAGACCCGTAGACATCCAATAAATTAGTTTAGAATAATATTGAAACCGCGCCGATTTATTTCAATCTTAACAACCATTTGTATTTGGACTGATCCAAACATGATCACTTAAAATATGTGAGGTTATGATTTAATTATAAGAAATTCCATCGATTTTTTTGGGGAGATCTATTTTATTGACTCGTCGGTTTGTTAATTAAAGAGAATAAATCCAGATCGATATTTCATCGGACTGAAAGAATGTCACTCGATTTCCCTTCAAAATAAAGTTGTTACAAGCGTGTGGTCTCTCCAAATTCTCTCACTCTAAAGCTATTAATCATCTTATTATCTTCTCTACAGGCTATCATCGATCGGCTACGATCTTCAGTGATTGTCAAATACGGTAGAACCTATAAAGTTTTAATTAATATTCTAAAATTAACAATTTCTGAGTTGAGATCGCTTTGAAGTTTTCCATTCACGATCATCTAATTGAAGATCGAATAATGAATAGATCATCGTGTTTTTTTTCTCAATAAGACCCACAAATCCTTGCCCTAATTTGCCCAATTTCACACCAAATTTAACAGGAATCTATAGACAGTTCGATTGTCAAACAATCAAGAGTCGTCAACATAGAAGGTTCCACATATTAGTAGTAAAGGGATCATCACAGAGAGCGATCCCTTCCATTGTTGTCCAACGTGAGGTTACATTGAGGTAAATCATTTAAATTGGATATTCCTTACAAATAGCCCAAATCTGCCGAAATCCTTTGTAGTTTTTTCCTCTTCGGTTAGCTGCTGAGAAATTGACGACAATGGTCGAAAATTGAAGGCTTTTCGGATTTCCATCTCTTCTCTATGTAGATCTTTTTATTCTCTATCTTTTCCCTCTTTTCTTCCCTTCCTACCATCATGATTTGTTGTTGATGTTTCCCTTTTCTTGTTTATTTTGTTTGTAATTTTCCGCCCAGCCCGACTCCCATTTACTAATAGAAATGTATGAAAACAATTCCTGATCTGGACAAAAGCCGATTTATGGGATTGGCAATCTTTCCTCGGGTCCGTCATCATCAACGTCGTGTCTTTTTGAGAGACGTGCCTTGAGACAAAGGCCCAGTTCCGAAACCGGATAATTGGGCTTGATTATTGGTGGGCAAGCAAGGAGGAACCATGGGACTAATAACCGTAATTTTTCCCCTATTCAAAGGCCTCGTAGCCCTTACCTGTCATTCATAGTTTTGCAGATATTTTTGTGTAGTTTCGGGAAAACGGAATTCCAATAAAGGTGCCATTTATGGTGGGTTCCTAACAAAGGTAAAGCCAGTAAATTATTCTTTATGCAGATGATATTGTTTAGAAAGAAACGTGACCTAAACAATATAATTCCGTTGCACCTTATCATTAGACACGGATCCCCCACCTCAGATTGAGGAATCGTGGGAAAGTCCCAAAATTTTCGAATCCTTTCCATTCCACACAGATTTGATCAAGTCAATTTGCATAAAAGCACGAAATCGGTTTACGAGAATTACCTGCAAAAGTCCTATGGAAAATAGGATTTACATTAATTACATTGTGAACCTGAAAGAATCTGTCCCACAAAGCTACAGTCTATAGCTATCTTTTTAAATTCTTTAAATTCAGAACACACAAAAATATCCGCATTGTTGAAAACACCAAATTAGGATTCCATAAACCCAATTCACAGAGAGATCCGGTCAGATTATCCCCTTATTCAGTCATCTGATCTGATCCCTTTCTTAATGCTAATGCATTCCTCGTCAATCTTTTTCTCTCTCTCCCCTTATTGTCCCCGTGTGTGATGACATTTGTCGGGACACAACACCACAAATTCCTTTTGTTTTTGTTCAATCCTTTTCATATCCGATTATAAGGCGATTACAGGGTTGAATTGGTGTTAACCAAGGGATGATGATTCGATTAAGCCAAGGTCGCGCGGTTTCTCTCCCCTTTACTGCTCTTCCCCAACCAAGGCTTTTGAATTGGAACAACTGTAATTCGGATTATCGATTTGTCAGTTGTGGCCATACATATCGATTGATTGACACCGGATTTGTGTCACGGATTAATGCTTTTGTGCGCTTTATTAGTCTCGCTTTTATTAGACTATTAGAACATCTTCACTTAATAGTTCGTTTAAAAAGGGCCATTTGATGTCTGTCGTAAAATTTCAATTAAGACATAAATGTTTAATTTTTATACTTTTTGTTTTGCAAAATGGCCAATTAAATGTATGGCTCCAAAAAAGTTTCTTAATGACAATACTGTTCTTATTCGACACATATTTCAACCTAGTCTTCGAATTTTTAAGGTTCAGAAACAATAAGCAGCTGAACTAGGTCAAGTTTGGAGAATATGAAGGATGGCTTAGCAGTTGGTATGGTAGGTTGGGCACAGAACCCGCTCGGGGATTATAGCCCTTATTCATATATGAAAATACGAATAAGATCATTGTAACGATGCACGATAACGTATCACCGGATGTATGGTGGACAGTCATATGCCTCTCCTCGTATATCGCCCTAGCTTTCCCCCCTTTCGCAATTACTGGCCCTAACTAATTTGTCGCTATAGATGTAGTACCTCAATATAATGATAAATAATTTATTAGAATGGGAAAGGAAGAAGTGTTTGATAGACCCGCCATGCGGCACCGCACACTAGGGCAGTATAAGGCTCAGCAGTTGACCTTTACGAAAATAGAGGTGTGAACTCACGGCGAACGAGAATTTTGTTCTCCACCAAATGAAGACGATTTATTCAGCAATTATCAATCGAATAATTCCAAAATTTCCGCAAAAGGATGCTTTGTAATCCTTTTATAATACTTTAAGTAATTGACATGAATCTCATCTAGGGAAATCCATAAAATTTCACCCCATCTCCTTTCCGGGTGTCTTTACCACCTTTGAAGCATATTTGACGGATGTAAGACATTGTCTCTAATGTTTCTGGTCAATGATGAATAGGATTATATTCCTAATATGTCTTGTTTTACCAACAATCACGAAACGATCCAAAAACTCCTTCGGATTGCATTTTAACAACGTCAGACACAGATCTCAAGTTGTGTTCTCAAAACTGAAAAAAACGCTTTAAAACCAGAGTAAGTTTTCGGAGCAAACTTCTCCCGCTCTCCGAAGCGCAAATAATTCGAATCTTTTTGCTCTCCCGCTTACTCCGGATGAGAAGCGCAAAAATTTACATGCTCTGCGCCGAGAGCAGATGATGTTTAAGCGGAACTTTTTGCGCCCAAGCTTGAATGCGTGTGATAATATTAATAAACACTATTTTCTTTTCATTTTTTATAATAAATCATTAATGATTAAATATCAGCAACTCNTCCGGATGAGAAGCGCAAAAATTTACATGCTCT
>JXOV01005598.1:1619-12189 GCA_001014945.1 Clogmia albipunctata
GATTCCTATTGCTTAAACGTGTAAAATTCAATTCTCAATTTTCAGCTTTTATCTGTGTGTTGGAAGACGAGCTAATATAAAGATGTTAAAGAGATAACATTTTTACGATAGGAACACTCTTACATTAATCAAAGATAGATCTTGTGTCTTTTAATTTTATTATTTCAATGTGTTATTTGTTATAAAAGAATAATCTTATATGACAAACAGAATCTATGATGGCTAACACCAGCAATAAAAAAATATGCAAAATAACTGTGATTACAAAGAAACTATGTTTAACAGTCAGACAAACAATAAAAAATTAAATGCATTGGTTACATACTGGGTTTAATTCAAAATTTATATGCAAAACCAAAAATTGGATAATATTGCAAATTTATTGTTGTCTCCCTTCAATTCATTTCAATTAAACGTCTATTTTTCACTAAAGACTTATTTGCATTTCATCTCATTATGGACTGTTTTGCTGATTCTCTTTAAACTTAATTTTTTTTAATTATTTGGAACCCCCAAAAATTAATCATTTCAAATCCAAATCGTTTCGACTTCAGCACTCGTTTCTATTCAATTTAGTCATTCAATCTCAGATTTCTTTAAAACTATTTTAATTATCTCCCTCAAGCTGAATTTCTGCATTATTCCTTCCAGATTGCATTTAATCTACTTATTATTGTACATTTGGCATAGTTTTACTTTCCAAGTTAGTTAAATTGTTTTGGTTCCAATGTTTAAGTACGATACACACAATAGACAATACTTCACAGGATCATTTCTTTAGTATGTCTTCACCAATTGCGTCTTCTACATGAAGATTCCAACAAACACAACAGAGGATTTTTCGATTTTCTCCATTCCTTAACTCTCTATTTGGTAAAATCATTGTTGATCCCAGGTTAATTATTGAGATTGTACGAATTTTAATGGAATCCCTTTAGACGAGAGGGTGGTTTGAAGTGGGAGATGAACGCATAAAATTTGCCCATCATCTAGAGACATTCATTACACAAGTCCGAAGAAGAAAAAAATACACAAACGCAAAAACCATCACATGGATTTAAATGGGATAATGAAAAAAGAAATTTGCATTTTCTACGTATTTGATTTTCGCCACACAGTCTGTAATAAGCAAACGAAACGTTGAAGGAAATGGTTTTTGGAAGCTACCCTTACTATTATATATTACTTAGACGACCGAAGAGGCGACATTTTTTGTGACTCCATATTTTGCCGAGTTTATAATTATTATATTTATATTATATTTATTCAGGTCCTTTGTAAAACTGCCTGCTCATCCTCCGATTAAATCAGTTTTTTTCCTTACAACACTGAATGGATATGTTATTTTTTTTTTTCAAGTTTTTACACCGTAGAAAGAAATGCGAATTTTTATTATTTGTTCACTGATTTTACAGTTTCGTATTCGTATAATTATGAATTCTTTTCTGAGAAGAAATTAAGGGTGATTAAAAACTCTGAGATGATTAATAATCTTTGATATGAGTATATTGATTCGATAATTTTTGAAATCTTTGTGAATTAACAGCTATTTTTTATATTTATTACATGTACGTGTATATTTTATTTCGAGTTTTTAAAAAAGTAAAGAATTGAAATCTACTACTAAACGAAAATATTTTGCTTAAAAGGATTAAAATTCTTTAATAAAATTTAATTCGATGTGATTATTAGATATTCTTAGTTGGTTAAGAAACCGGTGAGTCTAGATGCGGGGGATATTATATTTTCGTAAAATTTTTAAAATAAAAACCATCTTTTAAAAAGAAAATTCGAAAAATTAAATAGAATTAACAACAATTTAAATGTATTTTTACACTCCCGTATCGAAACATACGCTTTTCGATATCCATTTGAGTTCCGTAATGTTTCACTTTTTTATTTTTACTTCACTAGTGGAAAAAATGTCATAAATTTTTCTCAAAGTCAAAATTTAGTCGCCATTGATGCCCTTAAACTACATAAAATATTGGTCTCGACTATGCCATAGGGCCATGATTATGTTACAAATTAATTAACGTTTCCTGTTTTAAAATTTTAATATTTACCGTTTCAACAGACATCTGGACATAATTTGGCTATTTTTGTTCGATTTTTGGCACGTAAATATCAGAGACTGATATTGTAACTGTAATGTAACTAAATTATAGTAATAGCTATATATTGCTTTAAATGGAAATTTATTTTACAAAAATTTAAGCAAACAAATGTTGCATGTCATAATAAAATAGGCATTTGCCTTATGACCAAATTAAGAGGAATTCCAACCGTTAACGGTACCTTTACAATTTCAGATTTCATTTGAAACATTTGTGAAGCATGTCAATGTTTTAATTTTCCTTGTAAATAATGAAATTTAATGTGAGATTGTAAAAATTTCAGTGCTCATGAGTGGAGTGCAAAAAGCATTATGTCCTGCTCGGGTATAAACTCCTGATTTTTAAATCGGAAACGAAGCAACACTAGCTTTCAGCTCGAAAATTTCACACTCGATTCACTCGTTAAAAAACAGTTGACTTTACACTATTGTAGCACAAAAAACTAGTTTTTCTTTCAAATCAGAGTTTACCTCAAATTAAATAATAAAAGTATACTGCATAAACTTGCCTCATTTGTACATTTAAAAAGAAACCCTGTTTGATACGAATATAACATCTCTTTTTTTATTTCACTTTATCATGCCCAAAAGCGAGTAATGGTCACTAAATTGTCATTATATTAAAGACTTTATTTGCTGGTCAAATTATGGGCTATGATCCGTGTAAACGAAAGGGTTTTTTAATAGTAAACATGAGCATAGTTTTTATAGTGGTCATTTGTTGGCACGAGCAATTTAAGAGCTACTTAACAGCAAAAACAGATTAAAAAGGGTCAAAATTGACCAACAAATACAAATCCGTTAATCGAATCAACCGTAAACTCATATGAATTGACCTGTCTGTATTTTATAGAAATATCGGGGTGGCACACTTATTTTTGTAAGGTAAAATATCTTCTTTTTTATTCTGATAACGGCACTCATAATCTTATAGCCATTCACCCCTCTAGCTTTTTTTACTTTCCCTAAAATGTTCTTCTTTACATTTAACATATCCTTTAGAATGCGTTGTTTGAATTCACCAAGGATGTCTCAGTCTTTATTAATTCACCCAAAACTGTGCTTCGTGTTCGACTGAAGAGCGATTATTCGTATTTTATTGCAGCTTATTCCTTTTGTTTAAAGCCCTTATGTCACATTATTGTTCGAAAAAAATATTATTTTACAAAAAGTGATGTCAACGCACATTGATTTATATTTAATACGCAAATATTTTGAATTAATAATAAAGAGTCGAGATAAACCTAGAAGATTGCTGGAATTTTTACTTTATTAGCGGCTTTTTGGCTTATTAAAACAATATTTAAATTGTCGTATTGTTATTTCCATCCCCTTGAAATGTTGACTTTGCATGCAGCATGAATCCCTTTCAAAAAACATTAAGGGTTTTGTAATTTTTCAGAATTGTTGGGGCGAGGTAGAAATGCTGAGATTGGGGACTCTTTAAAACGAGTATAGAGTTTAACTTTAAATGGAATGAATTTGGGAGTGTTTGATAGAGGTTTGCAATAAAAAAAAACAGTAAAAATAAGTAAAGTGTTAAAAATTATCTTTATGATCTCAAAATGTATTTCTTAAAATTCTTTTCTAACCGTTTTTCGTTTAATATCATTCAATGCATTTTATGTACATACCTATAGTAATATCGATTATTAAAATTTTGAAATTAGTTGCCCATGAAATGTAAGAAATCTTATGGCTCATAGAAAATGAAATGTGAGAAAATCTTGCGATAATAACATAGAAATTGAGACGCGTGCTTAAAATTCACAATTCTCATTCCGGAGCATGTGCTCAAAACTTATTCACCCCTTCCCAGTTTAAACTATCGTGAACCTTTTCGTCCTCTGGTAATTAATACAATTCAGAAATGTCAAAGCCATAACGAACAAGTGCCACTCCAAAGCAAATCTCCCTTTTAAATCTCGACGAGAACTAACAAACTATTATTTGCGACATATGATAATCATGTGCTGGAATGCCATAAGAAAATTAAATTATTACTATCTGCACATATAATAACTAAATTTCGAGCCAATTTGTAATCTTTCAAGTAATAAAACCAATTATCATAGTTTTAAGGGTTGTTTGCATATCCTTTTCGGCAAACAAATCAAATGGCGAAAGATTTATAATTCACTTCGGAGTGTAGCTATAAATGTCTAAATAATAATAATCAGGAAAACAGAAATTTTAAATCCTCACCTTTTTTTAGTAGAATATCCGTAGAAACGGAAATGGAGACTCCTCCGCACGCCGACAAAACCACAAAACACACTCACAGTCTCACACCTTTCGGAAGTTTTACATTTAAGTAATTTAAGTACCCGAAAAATAACAATAATAGTCGGTTCAGTTTTGCTCAATGATTTGGAAAACCCAAAAAAAAGGTCTCTGTCTGCGGCAAGAAAAATAGATGTAAATGTGAAATCCCGAGTTTATTAACTGTAAGGGAACGCGACAACATTTTTTTTTGTTTCCTCCACCTTTCTATGTTTAATGGTTTTTAATTGATATTGATATAAAACTGATATTTTTTTAAGTTTGTTAGAAAATCATTTCAATTGCAATGCTTCTAATTTTTATTATTCTATTGTAAATAGGATAATAATAGAATCAGTGACGGTCAGTAAAATAATACCAAACATACTTTCAATGTAAAATCAAGAACTAAGCAATTTTTTTCTCTAAATTATTTTATATTAAATCTTTGCATTTGTATTCTAACATGCTAACGTTTCAATTATTAATGTATTATTCACATATTTAATTATAAAATATAATTATTTTTAAATTAATAGGACTCTTTTTCGTATTCATAATTGTCATTGGTTACATAACTTTTAAATGATTAAACTTATAATTCTAACTTTTCTAAATGAAACATACTAATCATCACGGATTGAAAACTGAATGAATGCAGTCATGAAAAATGTACTTTAGAAATGAAAAGATACAACTTCATTCACAAATACATCTTATCATTCGATTTCTTCTTCTTATTCTAGTCTGAAGAATTAAACATCAAAATGTTTCATTAAATGTTATGTTTATATTTTTTAAAACTACAAAAAGCCCCCAGAGTATCAAAGTTTTGTTTCTTATTTAAATATTTAATTTGTTTTAATTACTTTTTGTGCTATTTTAGAAATGAAAATTGGGAAAATAGCATTCGTTTCTCGACGTTTAATTAAATTGTCTCGAAGGAAGCTCTTCGCTTCGTCGAATTCGTCTCCTAGCGGAAACAACCTTCCTTCTTGAAAACCGAAACTTAAACAATCTTGAAACGAAAATAACTATTTTCCGTACTTTTGATTTCGTGAAAATCGCTTTATTTACTTGTCAGACACCTTAAGCGGATTTCTTTTTCTTTGATCACATAGCAACACCTATTTCTAAATCTTTTGAAATGATTCCATTTCGTACTATTTTCCAAACATTTTATATTTTTGTTGCTTTAGTGTCATATGTGTAAAAGATTTTTAGTGGTTTATAAATCATTATTTTAAAAATTAATTTAACAAAATCTTATAATCAAGAGCATAAATTTCTTAAAATATTTATTAATATTTAGAAGACTATTTTTATTCATTCTATATTTTCGACACCGATCGTCAGGTCGTTTAAGTACAATTTTAACAATCTCTCTTAAACCTAATCATTCAGCTCCCAACTTAACATACTCTCCATTAATACTAGCACTAAGAAACAATTTTGTTTAACTTAATAAAATTCATGTCCTTTTCGTAATCCTGTAAATTCCAATGGTTAATATTAATATTGATCGGTCTTTGAACCAAAATGGAAAATTGCTCCCTGTTGGAACTTTATTTTATACAATCAAAAACTTTATGATAGATGTTGTTTTTAGTATTACATGTTTGACATATATAGTTTTAATTTTCTAATTTGATTGCAAAACCTGCTCCAAATCTATTTTGCTTCCCTGCTATTAAATTTTTTATTCATTTTCCAATCTATACTTCTTATTATGTCTCCTGTGGTGTCTAGGAGTATTTTTTGTGAAACCCATCGCCGATCTGATGCTGATTAAATATAGTTCGTATCCTGTTTACGTTTGCCTTCCATCCTTTGTGGGGCAAATTCTTTACTCTTCAAGTCCATTGAATGAAATGAAAAACAAGTTTCTTTCGATAACATGAAATGTATAATTACAAACTTTATCATATCTTTCAATTAGGTTCTCCTGACAGCGTCAATAATAATTGTGTTAAATTAATATAGTATCAAATCGTGTGTAAAATAATAAAATAAATTTCCCTTTCAATTCCTGTAAGGACCAGTTGAAAAAGACCCAGTCAATCCTATCCGTCCAGGGATCGAACCCTTGACTCCGAAGAGACAGCCGAATGCGTCATCACATCGGCCACGAGACAGATCAAATCGTGTGTGACAAAACATATTTATACTCTCATTGGGGACTGCCTCTATATTGCTTAGAAGATTGAGATTAGAACCGCGGGGGTGTGAGATTCCCTTTGGGGGTTTACAATATTCTCTCCAAAAATATTGTAATAATACGTTAGAAAGAGTGCAGGCAAAGAAAACAATATCTGAGAATTTCAAACAGAATGCAGAAATATGAAAAATTACATCAAGCACCACGTCAAGGGTTGTTCATCAGGGGCTTCAGTCGAATAATGCATGCAACGCACATTCATTTATACTGCACTTATTCCTTCCTCTCAAAGGGTGTTTTTATGCAATTCAAGTAAGCTAATTTGTATATGCAGCTGAAAGTACTTTTAAGAGTCCATCAACAAGTAGTCACGTCATTACCGAAGTTATTGTTTCTTGTTAAGAGTGTATTTAAAAATTGGTAATACTGCAATGACATTTTTCAATTAAATTACATACAATAAAAGAAATAAAAACGTTAATCGGTGAAAATTGAATATAAGATTTTTAGCAATTGGTTTTGGCTACTTGAATTTAATCATTTTTTTAAAAAGATTATACAAAGTTATATATTGAACCATGTATGGTCATATTTTATACAATCAGTTGTTTTCCTATTTGGATATGATTTTTGCTTTTTATTCTATGTTCGTCAATTAATAATACGATTTATGTTTTAAAGCATTTCTAGTCTGATAGACAATTTAAATTTCAATGGTAATTAACATTAATAATTTAAAATGTTTTCTGTATTAAAATAATAATTTTAAAAATCCAAGAATATTTAGTTGTGTAAAGTATTTTATTATAGAAAAAGCTTGCATCCAGTACATATAATTCTCCTCAAAATCCCACAACCCCAACTTTCGGAAAAATTCACATCAAAGGTGTGGCTTTGACATAAAAAAAATCAAATTTAGGCATGAAGCTCTAAATATCCCAAAATTGTGCGTACGCCCATATTATATGTTTGACTTCGAAAGTGGGCTCAATTATTGACAGCATAAGTAAGAACGACATATTCGCTGAAATATATGACAATTTAAATATTTGGGCTTCTAATTCCAAAGTAGCGGAAGATTCAATAAGCATATGGAATCAATGGCACCAATCGGTAAAAGAAAAGTAGCAGAAGTGTGGTGAATGGGCGAGCGAAAGTTCAAGGACAATTTTCCATATCGAATGCAAATGTTTAAGAGTTTAGTTTTACCAGCAATGACATACGGAGCTGAAATCACACGGTGGACTGAGTGGGATTGCCATGAAATGGCACTAAGGAGGTATTTACATTGGGTCTTAAGATGCAGGACTAACTGGTCCCAATTACGAGAAATGTACTGCAATCGTAACGGATGGGGGGGGGGCTGCGGTAGCGATAAATAACGCGCAAAGAAGAGGAGAAACTGTTTGGACAGAGCTAAAAAATAGAGACGTGGAGTGTTAAAATCATCAGTTAAAATTTACAAACTTAGTCTATGTCGTTACAGATTTTTTCAAACAGATAGACTACCGTGGTATCTGCAGAGAGGCCGAAATATGTCGCTGATTACCTGTTTTCGGTGTGGTAATGAGAAGCGTGGAGAGCTGGGATGGACAAAAGATAAAAGCTGCCGGATTTGTGGATGAAAAGAAGAAACGATCTCTCACATGAAAACCAATTGATGCATTGACGATAGAACGTGGTGCGGCCTGTTGAACGAGAGAGGATCAGGCGCTGACTGGATGAGAGAAGTCATCAAAAGGCGGAATATCAAATAACTAAAATTTTTAAATGTACAAAAAAAAGGACCAAGGGGCGCGAATAAAATTATTATTATAAGATATTTCTTTTAGAATCTTTGGTGATCTCAAAATCTAATATGCGAAACGAAATCTAATACTTTTTATGGAAAAATTTTTTAGTAATTAAATAATAAGATATAAAATACTCCATTAAAAAAACTTTCAATAAAATACAATAGTTTTTCAAATATATTTAGTCGAATATCTCAAATTTATTGGAAGAACCATAATCAATTTCGGGAAAAAAATCGATGTAAGATAATGTTCTTTATTGATTTAATGTTCTCAAATTGACCTTTGAAGATTTTTCCCAATAGCACCATTAAATTCTTATTAACTTCTTGTTGATGTCGGTGTGGCTGAATTAAATTAATGGACGATCCTAGTTCTTTCCTTACAAATACTTTTAATTTAAAAATGATGCCATAATAGAAAGAAAGAGAAGAATCGATGCAAATACTTTACTTTCTTGTTTTTTGTTTTATTTTTAAATTTATTACTTATGTAGTGTTTTGTAATCAGTGTCTTGAGTCGGTGATTCCAATTACGAAAAAAGAAACAGTAAATCTAATGTAACTCTATTTTGATAACGTCATTTTCAGTTTTCACTTTAAAACATCCCTCTTTCTTTGCCAATTCAATGATTGCAAAAAAATTTTTTAATTAATAAATATAACTTTGGAAAAACGATTTAAACAAATACTGTCAACTAAACTCTCAATGAGGCTATTTAGTTTTAAAAAGTCTAAAGCAGTAAATGGGGTAGGATATAATCAACATAAACTGACCATTACGAATTTTTCCACAATAAATAATTTTAGGGGAATTATAGACTTTAAATTGCCCATGTAGGCAGACTAAAATTTGGTCTCAAATTTCGAATAATCAGTACATTTCAGAAGAATTTAAAGAAATTAATTTATAAGTTATCAAACTTAAAGAATAAGACTTCTTGAATTAGGACATCGAAAACTTAAGTTAAATTCGATGTCAAAGAATTTATCTTCGTCATGACGTTTTTATTTGTGAAAACATAGCTACTTAATTACTAATGAAAAATATAGTTGTTATCTAATCTACTTATTTTTAATCATTTATCAATTTAAGAAAGTGCAAGTACTAAAAAGGTGTGATGTGAAAAATTTTGTAACAAGTGAAAGTAAACCGCAATTTGAGGATTGTTTAACTGACACCTGAACTTTGATATTGAGACAAATTTGTTTGTAGCTTTTTATTTTTTTATTATCATGATTAAATTGGAACATTTTGAATTTGAAATCAATGTATCTTTTCGATATAAAATTTCAAGAAATAATTTAATGCATAATATTTTGAACAATAGAGTAAATCAAAAAATCAGGTGATTCCTCCACATTTTTAGATTTTTCTTTTTTTTGGCGACCGTTCCAAAATTACGACATTATGAAGAAAGGTTAAAAGATAGTGTAACTAATATAGGGATAGTATTCCTTTCAAATATTTAGTTCTACGAATTCAATAGTATTAAATCACAATAATCATTTTTAAACAAAAATTGCCAATTTGTTCTAAAAGGAAAGCAGTTCTTGTAGCTTTAAAATCTTATTGATGGAATTTTATATTATTCTTACATTTCTATGATTTTAATTTAAGATGTTTATTTTTTTTTAAATCACATTTTTCTACACAAATAATTTGATCAAATATGGATAACGAGATCCCATAAATTCTGGAGATAAAATTAACTATTCAGCCCCTAACCACAAACTAATTGAAACCCCCACAATGTTATCTTGAACAACATTTTTCAGTTATTCTATTATTTATTTGAAGAGGTTACTGTCCCACATAGATCATTTGTAAATGCCAAGGAAAGTAGAGCTGAGGTAGTAAAGAAATGCTATAAATATGCTCAACTAAGATTCCAATATCAAATACTTGACAAAACCCTTTTGTTAATTAATAATATTTATTCTTAAAAGAATTTGTAGAGAAGAATATGAAATTCTAGAGGAAATTGAAAAGGTAAACAATTTGTAGAGAAAGGGGTCAGTCAAATATGATACATGATATTTAATTAAAACTGACCATATCATAAATCAGTTTGCTTATGATATGGGCAACAACACCCAAAAGTTTACTCTTATGGGTGTAAACAAATTAATTCATATATTTAATTAATTATGTGTTCATTGTCCGAGGGTGTTGCGTTGAGACAAGGGTTTGCGAAACAACCCGAAATGTTGGCGTGGATAATTAAACAACATTTAATTG
>JXOV01005601.1:9040-57116 GCA_001014945.1 Clogmia albipunctata
GCGATCCGTCTGCTAGAATTCATAACTTGGCCCAACATACAATTTTAACAATTGCCAGCTGTCCAGAAGTTCACAACCAAAACCTAATTGCACCGTCCCTGTCTCGTCCCGTTGGATCCGGAACCCATCCACGATTAGCCTTAAGTCGTCTTCAAATGCTTGAGCAACTGGTCTTAACCCAAGGAATCAGCACAGATAAGCAAAGTGGACTAACATGTCGGTCTCTGTCAGAAAGTGGTTGTTCTGGAATTCATCATCCCGCGGAACCGGTGCGAAAAGTAGCTGAAAGAGTATTGCTGCTGGTTTATAAAATAAATCCACGACTCATTCGGAAGCAGCTTCCGCCAGATGATGACATAACAAGGAGAAATTTGCTGTACCGTCAATTGTTTCAAGAGTTTGATAAAATTGACTTGGAACGCAAAAATGAACTTACCAATGGCAATCACAAAGGGGAGGATAATGATTCCTCTGAGAACGGCGCCACTGGACTATCTCCAACTGGCAGACCGGAAGAATTAGGGGAATTTAAAGGAGAATTATGTCCCTTTTGTGATGGCATTTGTCCAGAAAGTGAAGATCTCGACCGTCATTATTGGAAGGCGTGTCCGTTGTTAACGAAATGTCCTCAATGCAGTTTGGTCGTGGAAGTGGCAGCCTTCTCCTTTCATTTGGCTAGTGAGTTTTTATTGAGATTTATTATATATTTTGATTATCCAATTGGTATATTAATATTTGAACTCACATTTGTTCAAAGACGTCTTTAAAGCACTATAGCTTTAATATTTACTTACATCGTAATGAATAAAAAGAACATTATTAAACTCGTGAGATTCAAAACAAATAGCTGATGTGGTATTATTATGTTCCAGGAATTGATAGAGAATTTTTTTTATTCAATTTTGATCAGATTTTTTATTTGTATATTAATTTAGATAAACATTTCAAAAAACCATTTACGCGTTCCTAAAACTTGTGAATTTATTATAGTCGAGCAGTTCTCTTGCAGGTTCTGAATTGCTTTCTCAACATAGAGGAAGGAAATAAAAATAAAATATTACTGTTGTCTCCAAAAAAATTATATATAAAACTTTTAGAGCACTGTTTTTTATTATTATTAATAATTCACGTGAAAGATTTTTTACAGAAGTTTTTACAGTAATAAACGATGGTTTAAAAATTAATCGAAAGTACATCGAAGACACAATCAAGTCAAAATATAGTATAATTAAAAAAATATTTTTCTTATCACCTAATTGAATTAAAAACAATAATAATTTTTTGATAAATCAAAGTTTTAAAAAATAATTATTTGTGATTTGACACTCAATGAAAGTATGACCTTTTGTGCACTTTCCCCAAAAATTCACATAAAACTAATTTTGACCATTACAACGGCCTTTATTTGGATGGTTTTCGGCAACAATTTTCCCGTTTCAAATTTGTACAGTTCTTTCTTTTAAATGGCGCCGTAATTTTGACTTTGAAACTAAATAATTTGTTGATTATGACATCCTTTTTTCCACTAGTGAAATAAAAACTTTCCCTAGTGTGAAAAAGTTAGGCACTATGAAATCGATGCCGAAAAGCTAACCTTTCAATACGAAAGTTAAAAAAAAAACTTTTGTACTAATTTCTTAAACCTCGGTCGATAATCATTATCAAACACAAGGACTCTAGTGTTTATTAATACATTACTTATCGATCTAGTGGCATAAATAACTTTTTAAAAGGTTGTTTTTCAACCATATAATTTTTGATATTATTTGCTTAACAAACAAAATAATTATAAACCAAACCATTTTGCAGATGAATGTGAAGCAAAGTTAAGCTATGATATATGCAAAGTATGTACTGAAGCTGTGCATAAGGATTTGACAGAGTTGCACCGTGAAGAAGAATTTTGCAGTGGTAAGATAATAAAATGCAATTCATATTCGAAATTAAATTCGAATAAAAAACTCTTCTCTCTTTCAGAAATCCCTCCTCAAACGACACGTTGTCCCCTCTGCCACGAGAATATCCTCGAGTTTGAGTGGAAGACACACTTTACAGAGCATCCAGTTTGCCCCGGAAATTCCAAACGACGGCCACGAAAATAAACGCTACTCCAAATTGTGCTTACTTATTCAAAATTTTCATTATTATATTATTATAATAAATTTATTGCAATTTCTACTTCTTAAACATATCTATATGTGGCAATGTTGTGTATGTGTGTGCAAACAGAGACAGGTGGGTGGAATGGAAATTGATCAGGTCAAACACCAATCAATCAATAGAGGTAGAGACGTTTTAAGCCGTTAAATTGTCCAAATAAATGGCGTTGCCAAAAAAAAGTAAACAATCATATTATAAATGAATAAATAATTAATTAACGGGAAGAGTAGGAGCCCAAAAGAAAGTTGCCCGCTTGCTTCATTGGTGTTGGTTGGTTGGTAATTTTTTTGGTCACCAAAGAAATTTGTCATCCAGCCAACAGACCAGTCTGAACTTTTTGGAGTCTTGATCGAAAGCGAAATTATTAAGTTATTGCTCAGTGTGAAATTATTTTGTCGCGAACCTGGCCAAGAAACGAAAATGGCCCGAAAGTGTATTAAAATCTTGGCATTTACCGGTTTTGTACTGTGCTTTTGTGTTCTTAAGGCAAATTCGGCCAAACTCTTTAACCATAAATCGAGATTCTCACCGGGAATTCTTTTCTATGACCTTGACACAAATCGGACCATTCTGCCACCATCCTTTTATCAGGGCAGGGCTAATCCGTTCAGCCGAAAGTGTGACTGCAAAATGTCCGATAATAGGATGACGAACTTGTGCAGTTGTTGTGCGGGCATTCGTTTGACTAGATTTAAAATTCAACGCGAAATGTGCACCAGATTTCAGTACAATTTGTCTAAGAGAAATCAGATGAGACTTAGTGTTACTATGAATGGAAAACCACTTGCCCAGAACACATATAATTGTAATTATATTTTGGATAACTGTTATCGAATCTTTATGGTTATATTTGTGCTACAAGGGTGTAAAATCAGTTAGTTTTTAACAAGGAAATACGAAAGGAAGGAACTGTTTTCCATCATTTCCGACTTAAAAAGCGTATTTTACACCCGGTTACGAAATAATTATTTTTTTGTAATCCAAGTACACGAAAAACTAACTTAAAAATTATTTGCCTACTAGTGCGTTAAAATGACTTTTACGAAACTCAAATCATTATTGAAAAAGCTAAACTTTCGAAACGGGATTGCAAAAAAAAATTAACATAAGAATATTTAAGAATAATTGAAATATTTTTAAATTTCAGTACGAGCCCCAGATTTGCAGCCTCTGTGTGTCCCTCTTCCCATTCCAGTGATCCCACTTCATTTTGATTTTTGTATAAAGTTATTTGAAGTGCAAATAGCTGGAAGCAATCTTCACATGTGTATGGACTGGAGTGCGAGAGTAGAAAAGGCTCCAGTTATTCTCCTCCATTTCGATTGTATGGAGATTGGAGCTAGTGGAATTTCCTTTTTGAAACCAGGACAGACTCCAGAACCGATTTCCGGTCAATTCCCATCAGTTATTGGACCTGCTGCTGGTGGGTCTCCTCCGATTGGAGCACCTCCAGCAGGCCTTATAGAGGGACCACCAACAAATCCTGTAAACCCAGTTAATCCCACTCCATTACCTACTTCATTGCCTGCAATAGACTCTGCAACTCCAGATTCGGAAGGAAATTTACCCCAAGTTGGAGGAGGAGAGGAAGACCTGGACCAAGTGGATGATTTAAAGCTCAAAGAACAAAATTCTATTAACAGATATTAATTTTTAAAAATAAATTATTTATTTATTCATCAAAAGTTGTCTAGAAAAACTCTCCGAAAACACTTATCCGTTGCAGATAATTTTGTGCTTTACAAGTCAGTAGCTTGTAATCAGACTCGCCTAAATTGGTTATGTTACCTTTGAGATTTATCTTTCTAATTTTAGTCAGCAACTTTTGGGGATCAAACTTTTGCGGTACTTTTTCAGACGTAGATTTTAAAATCGATTGAACAAAATCTGTTATTACGGAATTATTGCTTCCTTTGGGTTCCTCTTCAAATGGTCGTATCGGATTTGGGTTTTCACTATCCAGATAAGAAGGTAAGCTATTCACTTCTCCTTTGTGCTCTTGTGTTTTGGTGGTGTTTTCGGTTATGTTCACTTCAATCTCAACATTTTGCTCTGTCATTTTTTCAGTGGTCGTTTCGAAATTATCTTGAATTTTCGACTGGTTCTCCTCCAGATCAGGTATTTGGGTAGTCTTCATAATTTCCACATTTTCATTGTCAGAGACTGTGGTGGCATCCTTTGGTGTTTCCTTTGTTATCGGTAAAATTATATCATCATTTTTCTCTATTTTAATCTCTGGCTGGTCTTTTTGGCCAATTAGATTTAAAATTTCTAGTATTAGCTTCTTTTTCGTGGCTTCAATATCGGCGGGTGATGGAGCTTCAATGATATCTGCATCAATTTCAATGGATATCGTTTCTCTAGGATAGTTCGGGGTTTCGATTTCTTCTTCTTTGACATAGTCAAACTGTATTTCTTCGCCGATAAAGTCTTTTCTATTATAACTGGCCAATAAGTCAAGTCTTGGCATTTCGTGACAACATCTTAACGCTGCTGGATCAATAGGGTGGGCTTCTGTGTTGAAAATATAACCACCCGCATCTATAACACATTCTCCATAAGGAGTCGAGATGACTTCTCCCACACTTCCATCGTTGTTTAAGAAATTATCCGGATCAAAAAGAAGGTACAAATATTTGGTGGTTTCAGCCAGAAAAAAGGACTCCATTCGATCTTCTTTTCTATGATCCCTTACATTTTTAATAGTAGCATAACCACAAGGAGTTTTCCCGCTATGCTGTATAGATCGTAGCATATCTTCCCCCACTTGAAGCAGGTAAGGATCTCCCGTTGCTCGGTAAAGATACATAACAGATTCAATCAGTTCTGGTCTTAAGGGGTAGTTTTCCCTATTAGCACCCGCTTCTGCGTTTGGAATGTTGTAAAACTCTGGCAGGAAACCGTATTGCCTCCAGACGGAATGATAATTATGAAGTGTCTTCATTCCTCCGCTAATATCTCCCAAAAGACTTAAAACTCCCGGCCAGTACGCTTCTAAGCTTTGGAAGACAGGCAGTGTAACTTGACCTTTAGTCATGCTCACCCAAATATGCCAATCGTCTCGTTTTAAGTATTTTTCAATGCCAATTCTTCCATCATTGAACATTTTCATCAATTCCGGTCTATTTAACATTATTGCCCCTTTGACTAAATACTCGTAATAGGAGTCAACCCCAGCCCCGATACCGGCATCATGGGCTGTCCATCGTCCACTTTGCACGTCTATATGATTGCCAAAGAGACCAATTTGCGATCGATGTTGATAAAGAGAAATTAACGAGTTCATTGCCACTTCTTCGTAAATTGGATCTCCCGTTAATCGACTAAGAGCTCCAAATTCCACAATAAAAGTCCCTACACAGGCCGTGCAGCTTATACTGGTCTCGCCGGGAGGTACTCCGTATTTCAAGTTCACCGTTCCGTAGGGCATTCCAGTGTTTGTGTCAAAAGCCGGTAACAATCTCTTTGCAACATCTTCAGCCATCCTTAAAAGAGGTCCATTACACGGCCACCCTGCTTCAAGTTCCACACCCGCTCTCCTACTCAACAAATGGGCACTCAATAATCCACCCACGATCCTAATATTCGTCTCGAAAACCGAAACGTTAATGTCTGAATCGAAATTGGAGTTATTTACCAGGAGATCGACAACACGACGAAACTCGGAGTAGTTCCCCATCACAGCCAAAGTGTCCAGAGCGTCGATCAAGGTCAGGGAGTAACTGCCCCAGGTGTCGATCCCATCGCATGAGAGAGGACGAAGCTCGTCAAATTTACTGGCATACGTTAAATAACCGTCGTACGCGTGCTGGAACATCTCCCGGACCTCTTCCCTGCAATAGAAAGTTTGTTTGAAAAACTATTCATTACCATCAAGTATATAAATCGAGAATAGTTTATGGATAAATGAGATAAAAATGTTAAGCGCGATGATGACTGGGCACTCACTCAGATTTCATTTGTAGTGCAATTGGTTTTATTACCTCAATAAATTCATATCCTGCTTTGTATATCGTCGAACACATTGTATAAAACCTATAAATAACGTAAAAAGGACTAGATAATTTAAAAACAACATTCCTATCAGAGTTTTCGATTTTACACATTAAAAGAAATGTCAGCGCACAATCAGCTGAAGTTGACAGCACTTTTGTTTGTAAACAATGATGCCAGAAACATTTGATAAATTATTTTTTAATTGTCTGATTGTTTCAAATGACGACGGTTAACGAAAAATTGCACAATAGTGTCAAATCCTTCAAATTGAAGGTGAATTCGATAATCTTTTATTTAAATAATAATCTTTGAAAAAATTTACATTTTTTCGTAAAACGCAATTCTTTGATAATAAAAATCATGTTCGATTGATAACGTCACTTTTTTTTAAATAACGACAGTTTTGAAAAACAACAGTGATTTATTTAAATTCCGCCGTTAACCGATTTTTTGTTTATTGTTTACATTGTTGTCGGGAAAAGAAGTGTATTTCGTCGTCGTTTAAAAAAAAAATTTTTTAAAAAAAAAAATATTTACGAATATTCCCGAAATTTGAGTTTATTTAATTATTTACAAAAATTAATGAAAAAAATTAAATAAATCGCTGCGATTTCGTGAGTTACTTTAAATTGTGTGAGTGATAAACAAGAATTTTACTCCCCCATTCGACGACAACTACGATTATAAAATTTGTAAGTGCCCAAGAAGAAGAATTGTGCTTCTCTTGAGAGTGATAACAAAGAGACAAACCAAAGTGTGAAAGTAAAAAAGAAGATCCCTTATCAAAAAAGTGCATTCCGCCACAGCAATCAGAGAATTGAAATAGAGTTTTCTTAGTAGTGTGTGAAAAGTGTGCAATATCTGAATGAGAAATGAATGAAGAAAATAATAAAATCGTTTAATGAAATTCAGTGCCTTTTAAAACCCGGAATTCCGGTTTATTTTCGCATGATCTTATTATTGTGTCGTGTTGTGTGATCTGACAAAGTGTCTTTTAAGCCGCCGGAGCAGTTTTGCAATCTCTCCTCAAGAAAGTGCCACCAACCAACACCTCGGAGCCTAGTCTTGCTCTTTTATGCTGAAGTTATTATTATGTTTGATGCCAAAATACGGATAATCAGTGGTAAGCAATTGTTCACTACTGTTTTGATTACAATTTATAATAAAAACGACAATGGTGAGCTCATGATCACGATCAATATCAATTGTAGACCCAAAGTCTCTGAAGAGATCACTGAAAATTTGTTGTTTGTCGCCCAGCCAATGCCATTAACCCTCGTTTGGCCAGTTTAATAAACAAACACATGAATCGAAACTGTATATTGTGATTTCTTTTATGTTTGACCTCAAATGAATATTTAAGATAATAGATAAAATATATATAATAAACAGTTTAAAAATCGAATCCGTTACATAATTCACAAAGGAAAATCGTTGAATGTTAAACAGTATTATCCAATATTTGAGATTTAGGTGTTAAAATGTCTGTCGCTTTAAATAATCATAAAATATAAATCGAAAATAATATCTATGTCCCAGTGTACAATTATTTTTAAAGCTTCCATTGATTTACTAATTTTAATTTATGCAAATATGGTGATTGACATTGTTTAAAAAACGTTATACATAATAGTTTAAAACCCAAATTAAATTTCTTAACCCGATTCAATGTAAGATGTTATTGTGTTGGAGAGCTGGAAGTTTGTTGTGCGAATATTTGATGCGTATTAGACGAATAGACAGGCCAGGCGATCATTCGTCTCTGTGATGAATGCCAAGCGTGGATCGAGATATTATCGTTTGGCGTTGGCTGTGCGTTTATTTTATATATTTGATTTATTATGGAAATCGCTGCCGATACCGGAATGTGAACAAAAAGTTCATTCACCATATCCATCTGTCTCGCCCTGCCTGACTAATGGGACAGAGACGGACGACGACGGGGCTCTGCTGATCGCGCGCGCGCGGTAAAAGTAGAATCCATATGTAGAACAAGTGCTCGGATTAATGGCTCTCATTGCATTAATCTGGAAGGCTTAAAGTATGATAGTCTTGCTGTTGTTTAGAGTATCGGCATAGCAATCATGCATTACACTCTGTTCACTATGGAGCCATTGCAGACTGTCCAAAATGGATCCATTTGGCGGGAATTAACTTTATCAGACAAACTAATTCAGGTTTCCAAAAAGAGTTTGCAACAAATTACGCACTTTTCTGTGCGGCTAATTGCTTTTAATGGATTATTTTTAGCAATAATCTACTTATCCAAAATAAATATGTGCGCTTCCACAGTTTCTCGAAATTATTCGAGATTATTTTTATCGCGTCCTTGACAAATTAAAAACAATTTACTTTATTTGAAAAACTATTGACTCACTTTTTATCTCATCGGTTTAAAAAATTTAAAGTAGATTTTTATACATAAGTTCCCAATTAACTTAATATATATTGCGCTTTATAAAAGATATCTTTGTTAATATAAAATGATGAATTTTAGGACTATTTCCTGTTATCCGAGGCTCTCCTACAAAAATAAAGTGATTCAATTTAACACCACTGGGGACATGTGATTTAATAATTGGCTCAGTACTGCGAAACGACCTTTCTTTGCAACAACACTTGAAAGTGATAAAATAAAAGCCAGTATCTGTGAAGCTATAGAGAGACAACAATAAAAACTCCAAATTCGTATTTTATGACTTTTGTGATGATCAAATGATGTCTAAAGGCCGGTATATGCTCGCTAATTGTGAGATTATTTCGCGGATCCCAGAGCCCCAGTCATTGTATGACGATGATCGCATTGTAAAAGAGTACGACCGAATAAATATCAAGTTCTTTTTCAAATTTCGGAATTTAAGACGATTTTGCAAGTTTGTTTTGTTTGTAGGTTCTGTTTTGAATCTCTTGGCGGTGTTCTGCTCCTCATCAGCCAGCAAATCACCATTATATTTAGTTTGGCTTGGGTAGTTTTGCCGGTTGTGTGTTCGATAAAAATGAATATAATGATAAATTTAAACCACAATGACGTCATTGCGGGCCAAAACAGAAGGAAGTTGTCGACGACTGCACAACATATACCAAATTACATTTTGAGATATATTTTTAAATTTCTCCTAATGAGAATAGAATTATCGAAAAATATTTTTGAATATAGATGTATTTTTACATAACTCAAACAAAAATATGTAAAAAATTCTCCTCAAATCGTGTGCATCATTCCTACTGTTTTCTTTCTTGGCTCTTTGAAATATGTCAGGTTTTAAAAATTGAATCATTAGTGGTGAATTGACGTCATAAATCTTATATTCCTGAATGTGTAGTGTAGTTTAGAATTGTATTGGAATTAAGATGACATCTAATATTAATTTCGATTCAATAAATATCTGTCAATGAAGTCATCCATTGACAATTTGACTTACCTAAGCTGTCCTGTGTTGGAATTAATTGTCCTGAACTGGTCTACTCAATCGGTCAAGAACCATCTTCTTCTCTGACCACCAACTCGATTGACGAAATGTTCAATAACTATAGGTGTATAGAAAATATAATAATAATGATGCAACGACAACAAGAGCGAGCTAAAAACAAGAAAATTTGAGTTTATTTTTAATTTTGAGCTAAAAATAGATATGTCGGAGGTAATAATAAGTCGTCGTCGAGATGATATGGTTGTTTGTGTGTGTGAGTATTATATTTTATGTAAAACAAAACCAACCTCTCATCATATACACTCCATTTCACTTGTTTAAGGACTCTGTTTTTTATTTATATTTTAATTAATATCTCAAATTGTGTCCATCCAATTGCAAATCTTTTTTGCAATAATGAAGATGAATTCATTGACCACCGTCTGGGCCATAAAACAAGGGTCTAGGTTTATTGCAGGTAATAAAATGAGGCGACGACCTTAAATGTACGGGTTTTTTCCTGTAAATTTCCCATTTCACTTGTTTAAGGACGCTAGTTGTTTTAGTTTATTGGAGCCATAAAACCCTGTTTTTAGTTATTTTTATTTATTGATCTAGTGGTTTATGTCTTATTTAATTTATTTCAATGATTTATCATTCACATTTTTTCCTCAAACTTGATTTTTGATTAATTTTATTAACAAATATCGTTATTTCTGAATTTATTTTAGGAATCCCTTAAAATTTTATCTTAACTAAATCAATATAGGTAATTTTTTATGTTTTATATGATTACACATGATAATATTATAAAATTATATGGTAAAAAATGGTAAATTTCAGGGTTTTGGTCAAATAAATAATGGAACTCAATTAAATTATTTCAGAATCTCAAATAAAAAACGCTATAACTCATTTACTATTGGACTTATCTTCACTAAATTTGAGATATAGATCAATTATTATGTGTGTTATGATTATTAAAAACAAAAAGTTTGGCTTTATTTATATCGATTTTTGTTTGAGATTCTGAAATAATTTAATTGAGTTTCATTATTCTTTGACCAAAACCCTGGAATTTTACCATATAACTTAACAATAATTTCACCAATTTTCATATAAAATAAAGAAATTTTCCTGTTTTGATTAATTTTTAGTCTAGTTTTGTAATATTTGAAGGGTTTTCTTAACTAAATTCATAAATAACGATATTTGTCATTACAATTGTTAAAAAAACAAATTTGTAGTAAAAATATAAATTACTAAAATATATAAATTAATATGTAAACGACTATATCAATAAATGAAAATAACTAAAAACAGGGTTTTATGGCTCCAATAAACTAAAACAACTAGCGTCCTTAAACAAGTGAAATGGGAAATTTACAGGAAAAAACCCGTACATTTAAGGTCGTCGCCTCTTTTTATTNAAATATAAATTACTAAAATATATAAATTAATATGTAAACGACTATATCAATAAATGAAAATAACTAAAAACAGGGTTTTATGGCTCCAATAAACTAAAACAACTAGCGTCCTTAAACAAGTGAAATGGGAAATTTTGCAGGAAAAAACCCGCACATTTCAGGTCGTCGCCTCTTTTTATTTCCTGCAACAAACCTAGACCCTTGTTTTATGGCCCAGACGGTGGTCAATGAATTCATCTTCATTATTGCAGAAAAGATTTGGAATTGGTTTGACACAATTTGAGATATCAATTAAAATATAAATCGAGAACAGCGTCCTTAAACAAGTGGAATGGAGTGTATATGCATTCTTATTATGTGGCGGCACAGGTTTTTGTGGGTATCGTCGAGATCGTTTGGAATAAAAGAAGAAGAACAGGCAATAACTGAAACCTGAGAATAATAAAAAAGAGGAGGTTGTTGGAACGAAAATCCAGATTTTCCTCGTGATCCAATGATCAGGGCGCTTATTATTGCTTTATTATGAAAAAATGGATCCCATTACGAAGCGATAATTATGATGTTAGTTTGCATAAATAAATAAATGATCGTGGAATTACCTGCCCTACCATACTGCTGAATTACTGAGAAATTATTTTTATATATTTAAACGCCAATTCAAATTGTCACTAAAAATACAAACCACGTCATTTCAATAATACTGCACATCATTAGCAATGGACTCTATCAATCTTTATTGCGACAGAGAGATCGCCCCGCGATCTGTTCTACGGAATACTTGCCGTGTATTTACCCAACGAGGTGACGAAAGTCAAATGAGCTATGACAATTTACTTATTGGCTGTAAAGAGTTTAGCGATCACACTCAATTTAAATCAGCTCTACAGAATTTATTTACTCATTATTCAATTTTATTATATATATTTATATGTACATAAACATATGATTATTAACTGGAATTTCAACCATATTTCCGATTACTCATTATACTATATGTAGTACATACTATTTTGTATAATTTATTTATTAATTGTTATGTACTTTTAATGACAATCATTAAAATTATATATAATCATTTTTATTAATAACATTAAAAGCATTTGTTTTGTCTACAAGAAATCATGAATATTTCATCAGAAATCTAATTTTAAACACAAATTAAGAAACATTGAATTTTAATAGGTATTTATGCAACAAGGTCAATAAGATGAAGCATTGTTAAACACTACGTTTTTATTCAAATTACTAATATTCAAATAAAAACGTTGGTTATTACATTAAGTGCTATAAAACGCACCTGTCACAGAGGTTACACATAAAACAAACCAGTCCAATATAAATATTTTTTGCACTCCCGTATCGAAACATACGGTTTTCGATATCCATTCAGTGAAAATTTTGTATTTTTTCACAAGTGAAAAAAATGCCATAAACTATCCAACAAATTTGTCTCAAACTCAAAATTTGGTCACCATTGTTGTCCTTAAACTACACAAAATATTGGTCTCGGCTATGCCATAGGACCGTGCCTATGTTTCAAATTAATTAATCTATCCTGTTTTAAAATTTTAATATTTACCGTTTCAACAGCCATCTCCATATAATTTGGCTATTTTTGTTCGATTTTTGGCACATTACGTAAATATCAGAGATAAATCTGCTTAATTGTAATGTAAGTAAATTATATTAATAGCCTTATATTGCTTTAAATAGAAATTTATTTTACATCAATTAAAGCAAATAAATGTTCCATGTAACAATTAAATGGCATTTGCCTTATGACCAAGTGGTTAAGAGTAGTGATGTCAAATTTCGATACTTTCAAGTATAAATGATTACTGATTACTTGTTTTTAAAGTATCGAATCTTAATTATTTCTTTATTATTAAAATGCGATGTCCGTGTAATTTTTTCATCATATTGATCAACTTCATATAAAACTTAGTTTCGTTTTGAATGGATTATTTGACTAAGTAGTACAGTAGTACAAATTATTTCAATCCAACTGAATATTTTAGGAAATTGGTTGAAAAGACTATTTAAAACAATCAAGATTTTTGTATTAATTTGTTAAAACTGCATAAAATTAAGTATAAAATACGGTCGATAAGCAATATTAAATGCATGGACCTTCTATGAAACTTTCTATTCTCATGACTTTAAAGGTCCCTGATGTTTAATAGTGTCTCATCTTATCAAATGACCATTAAATGAATGTAATATATTAAATTTTAAAATAATTGTATAATTTTTTTACCCATTGGATATTAAGTATTGGGAAATAGTTTAGGAATAAATCAGTATAAGTTTATTAAACTTAATAACTAATTGTTAATATTTTTTAGGTTTACCATCTTATAAATTGTCAAAATTTAAGAAGTATGTAAAATAAATAAAATGAATATGTTGTAAACAAGTTAATAGGATTTTTTTGCTTCAAATGTATGTCAGTCTGTGTATGAAATGATTTCATAAATATTTAAGGCGTACTCCTATCTTGTTTTCTTGAGGTTTATTTTCTTCATTATCATTGAAATTGTTTTTCTGCGACCTGAACAATATCCCGAGTAGTATTAATGTGTGGTTTAAATTTGTATTTATATATAAAATATAAATACATAGGTATATGTATTAAAATAACTTTGTTTTATCTGGTGAGTGCAAGTAATTTATGAAGGCGATTCTGGTCTAAAAATAGAACCGCTTAATTAAGTAAGTACTTTTTATTCGAAAAAGTGTAAACACCAGACTGTGATTGGATGTGGAGCCCGGTGTCATAGATTTTGTATGCCGTGTGTACGAGGAAAAGATCAGCCTTTTGTTTTAAAATATATACACACATGAAGAGTTAGTATGTTTGCCGATTTCGAGCTGATAAGAATTATATTTGTAATGTTTGAGTGTGGCGTTAATGTATCTTGAACACAATTCCCAAACACATTCTCTAGAAAGAGGTTTTAAAATAAAATATTTATCAATGTCCCAATTTACATAGAAGAATCCGGAATATTTTAAGTGATATTTATAATTTTGTATATTTAGATAATTACCTAAAACATACAAATTTCGATAAAAGAAATTGTTGTACAGATGCTCCCTCTTAATCAAGTTCACTATAATCTATTGAGTGTGTGACCATTATTATTATCACCGAAACAAGCATAAACCTTATCATAATCCATCGACGAGATGGCTTTATTTTAAATAGAAACCTAAATACTGCTTATTTCCGCAAAATTATTTATATTTTCAGTACAATTAATGGGTTTGTTTGTAAGATTTTTATTTTTAAAAAACGTAATTAATATTTACTTAATAACTGATTTTTATATGATTCATTAATTGGTGTAGAACCCCCAGTTCCAAGACTGATCACTTTCATAATATACAGTTCATTTTATATAAAATCCCTATCTAAAGATAGGGTACTTAGTTTAAATTTTTAATAATATTTCTTAATATAATCGAATTACAAAATTTGGTTTGCATAAATGTAGAGGTGTTTATTGGTTACAGTCTGGGTCATGAATCCTGGGCAGGGTCTAGCATCATTAAAGGTAATTAAAAGAGGCGTCGAAATGAAGTGTGTGAAAGTTTCTCTACAGAAATAACATTTTATTTATTTGTTACGAAAATTAAGACCATAAACACCGTTTTCAAATACTTTTTTTTAATAAGGGAAGTATGTACAAAATAGCATGGTGTTTTGTTTTTGGATCATAATTCTTTATGGGTAGCACACAACAACGCCATATTAAACAGTTATTATGTTTGGTTATCTATTTATTAAAATTAATATTCAATTGTTGCAAAATATGAGCAGAAACAAAATTAAACAGCTTGAAACACAAGTCGGCTAAAACCGTATGGGCAAAATGGCATACTTCTAAATTCGATGCAATTATTGGCATAATTTCGCAAACAAAACCCTGTGTTTGTCTAGGAAGGAACGTATGTTCAAGAACTGTAAACCCAATGCTAACAATTTACCATCCTCTTCCGGGTCTAGATCTCGAAAAAACGTCGTTAGAGTATAAAAACGTGAACTCTTCATTATAATAAGAAGTATTAGGAAAATTTCGACTTAGATATTGTCTCGCCTCCAGGACTGACGATGGATTTTGTTCTTATAATTTCTGGGCATTTTGGCAATCTATAGACAAAATATGTACAGCTAAATTAAATAAATACCACTTATAGACAAATCGAGAAATGCCATTTTGTCCATGTCGTTTTGAAAAAAAAAATTTTAAAAATGTAAATAGGATTCTATTTCTAGAAAATCTTATTTTAAGTCAAAGATGAATCCTTAAGGGACAAAATAAGCACCAGGATAATATGTAAATTAGCGAAAAATTGCCGATGTGCTAAATTAAACTGAATGTAATTAGAAACTCGTTACGGTTGAAAAAAACTTCTGAGGGCTCTGACACCTAGAAGCATGGACTGAATGCGTTCAAATTTTGGCAGGATAGCCATATCCATTTGGGTCACATGATAGCTCTGTCAGATGCGAGCTAGAAACAGTCAAAATCCAAAAACTGCCATTTTGTCCATCCATATTTCCCCTACAAGTACAAAATTGGTTAAATATCAATAATGATTAGATTTGTTTTTTGTTGAAAAGGTTCTAAACTATTAAAACTTTATGAAAACATACCTTTTTAAATTGGTATTATAAAAAAAAAATTTTGAGTTTTGATTAAATGCACAATAAAATTCAAATTATTTACTCTAAATTTCAAAATAAAAATTTCTATAAATCATACTTTAATAGACCTAGTTTCACTAAATTTAATATCAGTTATTAGATGGGCTGTAATTTATTATTAATTCAGATACGAAATAAGTCAGCAATATATGTCTTTTTTATATGAATGAGAGATTTAAACTTGTTGGAAATGCCATTGAATGAATGGAGTGGGACAGGATAAAAGTATAGTTCCGCCATAGCTGACCACGCACAAGAGCAGTCAAGATATGGAATCATTATATTGTTATTATTTTATTTATAAATTCTAAATATGAAACCATTGTATTTTTTCACAAATGACACTGATATTAAACGTTAGTCCTATGTAATCGAAAAAAATAGAGATATAAATCACCAAAATGTGTTTTTACCCGGAAGCATTTCTATGTGAAAGCATACATATGTTTTTATTATAATAATTGTGTATAATCTTGACTATCAATTTATTGGTGTTTTTTTTATTAATCGGCTCAATCGATTCCGGCCTGGACAGATAATAATTTCCGATTGTCAATAAGTGTCAATACGAATTTATTTGCGCGCCGGGGACGATAAAAGGGGGACAATCGACGACAAAGAACGAGCGCACACCAAAATGTAATGGGAAAATGTGGGCAATCGCAAAATTCCGTTATTGGTGTGTACTCAGTGGCCATAAATTACAATATTGTGTTTAATTGGCGAACGGTAACCGAAGCAGTTGTCCGGTTTTCGCAAGAAAATGCTAGATATCTAGATATTTGCCTTTGACCACTACTATTACAACAATATATCTATCTCTTATTGAAGGCATTTGGAGATATAGTTTTGCCTACAGATAAAAAGATTAAATAATCTATTTTAAAACGTGTCTATTTGCCGTTCCAATTGGGGCAAGTGTGAAATGGAGAAACATTTAAAGCAACTCGACATGTCTTCTCTAATAAATGCTTATTGACTTGACAATCTGTAAAATTAAATCCAGTGAAATAACAGGATGTATTTAACTGAAATTCAAAATTTGTTTTCAAATTTATTAGAATGTATTTAATTGACAATAAGCGATAATCTAATTGAAACATTGTGACATCTTACCATTTTTAAAAATAAAATCTATACCTACCGCAATCAACAGTAGTGCGAAGGCCTCAACAAAAACTGAATTGACTTTGAGTAATTCCGTTTGGTAAAACCTCCATTTGTGTGTGGTAAAGTGACACTTTGCTTTATTATTAACACCCTACTAAATAACTCTAAATGCAGTTTAGATATTGAATACTAAATAATAAAAATTATAACAAAAAATGATATGCAAATTCACTGGACTGGCAAAGTACTTCATTGCCCATGGTTACATACACTACTTTTACCATATTTGATGGTAGGCTGAGCGCAGAACCCGGTCGGGGTTATAGCCCTTATAGCTCTTATTCATATATAAATACATTAATAAGATCATTGTAACAGTTAGAAAGGTAAATATTCTATTTATAATTTATGTAAGTTTTAGCCCTTATTAAGAGCAAGAATTACATACTTATCTGGCGTTATTGGATAAAATATAAATTAATAAATACTCAATTCTGATAAATAAGTTATAACTTAGCTTCGATAATTGTAACAAATATGGTAGACGGGGAATTCACTCCTGGCTACAGACATCAATGATTTCCAGATCTTAACATACTCAGCGCTCCAAACCATATTTTATATAACAATAATTTCTCTTTGTCCTTATAAATGTACGATAACCTTTTAACCAATTTTAGGATGTAGCCTTCAGTTTCTCAATGCTAATTACAAATTTAAGTTTGGTGAAAAATGGATGGTTTTATTTTGAGTCATTTTAACTTTTTTTAAATTTCTCTTTTGAAAATTTGTTGAGTTACAAGCCTTTTTGTACTATGTATATGAACCAAACATCTCGATTCAAATTCAATAACTACTTAAATATAGACTGTCCCGAGTGTCGACCACCAGTTGTTATTGTTAAGTAAAGAGTTTAAATTTGGTGATCGATGGTTTCGTGAGCGTCTGATTTTCGGTCCATAAAAGTGATAAGTAGTGACGAGCCATCTTTGGCTAATGCGACGTCATTTTTCGCACAATGTCGTCGAGTTTTACGGTTTTGTTTTATCGTGTCACGTCAACGATAAGGCCAAAATTGCTGCTCGGGGATCAGTTGAGCCAGCCAGAGCAGTCTCCAAGAGCGAACAAAGTCCCTTCAAAACTGGAGCCCCTCTATTTTATCCAATAAAGCCTCTTCTAATTATTTAATTGGCGTTAAGTGCAAATATAGAAGTAGTATAAACGAATAAAAGTGTCGTGATAACAATTTACAATTTTTCTTGGAATTTTTCCGCGGAACTCAGAGCAGCACAGTGTGTGCTAACAAATAATAAAGACAAGTAAAAAGAAGAAGGAAAAGGTTAAACACCCACCAAATGTTGTTGCGGCTTGGCCAGAGGAGAGATGAGGCAGAAATTCGTAGCTTCATTGAATATATGATAATTTATTTTTAGCCTCTGCTGCTGCTGTTTCTGCTGGTTGGTCCCAAACAGAGAGGAGAGAAAATGTTGTGATGAGTTTTTGCGCGCGATTGGAATACAATCAGAAACCGCGAACAAATTGTGCAAACAAATGGGCCACGAATTTTTCAGTTTATAATCAAATGACGGTGATATTATGCGATCTTTTTTAACAAATACGATATTTCAATTCTATTTACAACCGATTTCTGGAATTCAACTGATACCAAATGTTTTAAATTTATCGCTTATCCTGTATTTTATCTATATTTATCTGAAATTACAAATTTTCATACAATTTATTGTAGAGAAGAATTTTTAAACTATAAAAAAAGTTTTTATGATGTGATGATTAAGGCATACAAAACTGAAAAGCTTATCTACAATTTTATAAATAAACTCAAACTTGTTTGATTCTCTATTTATAACATGGAGAGCTATATTTTTACACCAATGTAATAGTCTACAAATCCAATTATAAATCAGTTTTAATTTAATAAATTTCTAAGTATGTACAGATAAACGAAACCATTGTTAATCCAAATAAGTATATATGTTAATCCTATCATTGGAAAGAAACAACTAAAACTAAATGTTTAGAGAGGAAAAAATACTATTTCAAATTAAGTTTATTTTATTGCAATGCGATTTGATAAAAACTAAATGGTAGAACGGTTTTGTGAATGAGTGAGATAATTTGATCAATACGAGTAGAAGTGTTAAAAACGTCTTAGATTATAGTTTGAATGCTAAATTAAGCTCTTAATGTTCTTCTGTTCATTCATTTGGAATTACCATTTTATCTTTATTACCGAAATAATTATCATGATCGACCGCCGCAGTTTTGGATTCAACAAGTGGCGCCAAATTTGCCAATTGCTGATCGGCTTTAGTTCGTGACGAGATGGATATGGGTTTTATAATTAGCATAGGACGTTTTTAGAATATTGACTCGCCAACAAATGGGATATGTGACAAATCGGCGTCTTTTACAACATGAAAGATCACGGGCAATTGATGAATGAAAGAGTGCTGACAAATCCGATTGGCAATATAAAACGCAATTCGTATTCAGTGTTAATTATGTCATATTTCTGTCATATAAATGGGATTCAGTAGCTCGTTATGTCAAGAAAACTAATTATTGAATTATTAATTTTAAAATATGACTAAAACTACACAGAAATGACCAAGACAATTTTATGGTTTTAATCAAATTAAATGAAATTTTATTTCCCAAAATATTAGATTAAATCCTCACGAGCATTTTGATTAAACTTATTCATTTTGACCTTTTTCTATGTTCAGTTATGATAACCGTATTTTCAATTAAGTTTGTTTGCTCTAATTAGAACTGAATTCAAAATATTGTCAATTTACATTGAACAATTGAATATTTTTTTCAGTTGGTTCTTTGCCCAAATGCGTCTATCGAAAATAACCACTGGTTGGTTGGCTAGAATACCTGGAACAACATTGTACTCATATATACAATATATATATGTATATAAGCTGGGACGGTGTTTGTTCAGTGATTTTCCCCTCTAAATCATGTTTCAATTAAAGTTGGTTTGTGTTTTATTTTTGCAGAGCGCGCGCGGCTATTAACGCGGGCAAAACGAAAGTAAATAGAGGCAAAAACACACAAAACGTCTCTTAATTGAACAAGAAAAAAGCAAACATTTGCCGAGGGAAAATAATTTACTCCAATAACAAATGCAGGCAATAGGTTGCGATAATTAATTACACACGGTTGTTGGTATGATGATTGTTGAGCAAAAGAAGTGTCTAATGATGACGATGACCGCGCGCTCGCTCTTTAGCTCTAAACTGACCACTTGATCTGTCCACGAGAAGAGGAAGGCTGCGGCTGATTGGAATCGATGCTATTTCCGATATAGTAATAGCCGTTGCAAAGAGGTCTTTAAAGATTTGTTTGAAATGATCGGTTTATAAAAGTAGTCAAGTTTATATCGGGCTAAAACATTGCTTCTACAGTGTGTAATTGAAAATGATAATAGATGAAATCAGGTAAATAGGGAAATTGACATGAATAATTTTTTACACAATGCTTTTTTTGCGTTTTAGCTCTGAAAATTAGCATGTTATTATTATCTAAAGCCCCAAAATGGACAGTTGTGAAAATCCAGGTTTTGACCAAACAATTATTTGCAAAGATAATTTATTGAGTAGATATGTTAGATTTTGAAAGTGGATGCACGTGCTGTGATGTATATAAGGACCTGTCGTTTCCTGAACTGTTTGGGGTAAGAAGGATAAACCGGATGACATTGGCCGTTGACCGTCAAGTTAATGGAGAAGAGAAGAAGAAGAAATGCAAATAAATAAAGTTGAATATTGAATGAAGTGGGCTCGCCACAAATCGAATTAATGTCACTGAATTATCGAATTCGAATCTTTTTGCAACAAAACACAAAACGTAAACACAAATTCACCTAATGAATTCGTATTCCTCTGCGCGGGACTGTTGTGTGATGAACGGGGAACACAGGCACCACAAGTAAGCAAGCAAACCGGCCAGCCAACAACGACGACGTCGTCGTCGACAAGGCAAAGAAAGAGGAGGAATACTAAAAATAATTTCTTGATTGTTCTAAAGTAAGTAAATTGTCAAGCCAATGACTCGATCTCTTCTGTGTTGTGTGTTGTTTTGTGGCTCTGGCGGTGGACAAAGGCGAAAAGAAGAATTCAAAACATAGTGACATAGTATTGAACTTCATTGAAAGAGACCCGCCGGACCAGTTCGTTTTGTGGGGCCACCACCAACCAGCCAGCCAGAGAAGAAGTGGTAACGGTTTTAAGGCGCAATTCAACGCTTTGGTATGAGTGGTTTTCTTCTTCAAATCGGGGTCCAATCGGCGCCACCCAAAGTGAAAATTGGAATATTTAATGTGGTCTATTCGAGTCTCTCTGTTATCATTGCGAATTTTATAGGTTGTGTTGTGTGTATCACCCACTATTTGAGATTTTGTAGGTGAGCCGGATGAAATTGACGTCACCGGCTCGGACGCACGTGTCATTTATACAGATTTTTTCCACCCAGCAATGAATAAATTTGCGAATTTTTCGGATGTTTGGGGCGGGCCCCGTTGTTCTAACAAGGTGTCATCGATTAGGAACACTTTATTATAACAGTGACTCAGTATTAAGATAGTATCAAGGTGTCGAAATTGATGAATATATAGGATTGGCTCTCTATTTTGACTTTTTTGTTTAAAGTCTGAATTCACAGAATTAATTTGCGATAAAATGAAGATTTTTCCACTATGAATGAAATAGTATTAACAGGTGATTGATTAATTCTAAATAGTTCTTTTTGGTGACCTGATAAAAATATATAACTGTTTGTTACATCAATTCCTATCTGAATATAATGATAATATAATGATGTAGTGAATTTGTGATATACCACAGTATTATGCAAAACTTTAATTAGCGGTTAATTTTAATTTATATTTTAATAATGGTAATGTTTATGTAATTAATAACTAATTACATGTATCTTAAATTTCTATTCCACACATAAATTTCTGCTGTATTTATTTTTGAATGAAATTCTGAAACTGCAAACTATCCACTTTAAATATTTGTCCAATTTGATTTGATAATACTCAATTGAGTTATCGATTGTTATTTTTAAATTTAAATTGAACATTTAGGCTAATATTTATATTTGTAGTAAATATGTACTAAATGTTATAGATTATTTTTTAAATATTCAATTCTCATACTAATGTTATGATGTCTCGTCGTGCCATCCTTTTAAAGACCGTCAATGTTTAAATTTTCTAATTACTTACATTACGTTAAAGAAAGCAAAGAAATTAACGGGAAAGTATTTGTGTGACTATTAATCGGTAATTATGTCTTGGCTTGGCGTTGTCAATAAATATTGTTACTGAAAAAATGGTTTCTTTTGTAATAATTGCTTTATTTATAATTTGTCTGAAACAATGACCGGAACAAACAAAGTGTTGACGGGTCTGATACAAGTATGTGCCGGTTAGAGCTGTAAAGTGCGGCAGTCGCAAAAATGTAAATGTAATTATATCAATAAGAAAAATAGCGACATTGCTTGTGGAAGTGTATTAAAATTTAGCAATCGGAGAGGTCTCTCTTCGGCCTCTGCTCTGATTGTGTTAATTTCTGAGGCACGAATTTCTGATAACGCGTCTTTGTCGTGGTGGTGTTGTGAGGTTTGTCTCATACCGTGTCGTTCTGTCCAGCTGTGGCTTGATGTTCGTGTTGGAGGCTGCTGATCTTCAGAGTCTTTATTATTTGGCTTGGGCTGGCTGGAGAGCTTTATATATCATTGTCATGGGGCCAGAAACCGGTTGGAACCAGATATTGATAGATGAGCAGATCATTGAATGGACTGAGTGTAGATTAGAGCACTTTGAAGTGCGCGTTCAAGAACTCCATTTTAATGACACTTGTAATTTGCACAATTGGTTTTGTTTTGAGACGTTATTCTTATGATTATGCGTTTCTTATTACCTCATTTGTGCGTTTTCACATTTCGAATTTATCCATTTAATTTATTTACTTATTTAATACCTCATATTCCATGCCAGACTATTACATGGATTCATTATTATTATTATTTGAAATCAATTATTTATTTACATTACATATATACCTGCAATTTGTCGGCAATTTACGCTTTGTGCAATATTTCTGGGAATAAAATTCCACCTATACACATATTTATTATGATCGCGACGACGGAACGTGTGATCGCGATGACGTAGTGAATTCTTTGAGATGTGCTAATCAGTTGCACACTGTTACCAATATACACCATCGTTAATCCGAGTGATCTCCATCCTCTATATATAATATAATCCGCGTTTTGGTTGACATTTTTTTTCTTCTCCCATTTAACAAATCAATTTAATGAATTTATAATCGCCGCTATATATTTACTCAATTTAAAGGTCATTTTTTTAGAATTAAATAGCTTATTGGAGTGGTGTTCTAAAATTAGAACCAATTTCATTGTTAACCGTAAAGTGGACACAACAACAGCACCAGCAGCAACAACAGTAAAAACAGTGTAATGGCCAATTGTTGCAAATCATAAAAAGCGCGCACCAGCAGAGCTCTACTGATAGTGAAGTGCTTTTAAGTGTATTAAACAGATTTGCTAATATGCATGATTTTGTGAGGAAAATATGGGGAAAATACGCATTTGCGGCGATGGTAAACATCGGGTTTTTGTGCATAAAAATTACGATCGGATGGTCAGAAAACCGCCACTTTTAGAGTGACTAACGCCACAATGTTCAATGATATTATTTTTAGTGTGTCCAGAACTTTATAATGACCGGAAATTCTCAAAGCGAAATGTGTTGTTTGCGGTTTTGATACAATAATTCAAGTCGCGGCCATTAAAAAAGTGATCATTTAATGGAAGTGTAGAATTCAAGAATATTATACTGTTTTCAATTCTATGTAAAATTGAGGTTTCTTACGACACAGATTAGAGGATTAATTTGGTCAAGTTTTGTGCATTGTGAGTAATTTTTATTTTAATTATCAATCAACCAATAATTGTGTTATTAGAAAATATTGATCGATCAAATAATTGTGTGTCCCCGCAAACCAATTAACTCGATCGCGGGCATGATTTTATTCAATTCGATCAATGAAGTGACGAGATCAATCAATAAGTTTTCTGTGAGTGTGTGTAGTGGTGGAGTCAGATGATCTGCAGCAAGAGACAAGTGATCGTAGAGTTAATAACTGTGTTTTTTCTGTTGTATGGCGTGTACGTTAAAACATGGTGCCAGTTTGTCTACCTATGATGAAATTAATTAAATACTCTCGCTCTTCTCGATATTCGCAATTATTATTTGCTGTCGGTGTAGTAGTTTTTATTTTCCTCAATAAACCATGTTGTTTTTTTGTTGCTGTTTAATTGCAGTTTGTATTAAAGTGCTTAGGCCACCCAAACAACGTTATCAATATCATAGACCTCTTTCAACAAGAACCGCTTTTCTTTAACACTTTACGCAGTTATTGTGTTTTTTATTGATCGCATTCAAATTGAGTAAAAAAAAAACCTTTGTTGTTATTGGAGTGGCTCTGTTAATATACGATCGAAATGCAAAACTACTCGTTGCCAATCTATTAATAACTTGCTGATTTTATGGGTGTGTGTTAACACCGGTTTTGTTATTATAGTGTGGACTTTGCAAGAATAATTTATTTACGGAGGGTTGATATTTTAAAATGGTTAATATTAAATGAAAGCTTTGAGCAATCTTTGTTATCGATAACAACTGATATAGAAAATAAAGCAAGATTACTTAAAAATTTGCTACATTTCCCAATTAGCGAAACTGCTACTATTGCTACTATTGTTCTTTCTATTCTTAGTATTTTTTTATAGAAATGCTTAATAATAAGACCCTTATAAATTTGTAGGCGATTAAATATAAATGACAATTAAATTAAGCTAGTCTATTTTGGTAAATTAAGTTTTTCAAGAGAGCTTTACTTGAACTTGATTTTCGTGTTGGGCTATATTAGTACATCAATTAAGAGACGAACAGACTACCATTAATCGTTTGTAATCACCTTCGCAAATCAATTTTTGTTATTGTACCGGCAACTTGCCTTTAAATTATAGTCTAATTATTGGTCACAAATTTAATCGCTCAATCACTAGAGAAGAGAAAATCAGTAAAAATGATACTCATTCAATATAATTTGCAGTAATTTTCTTGGTGTTTAATACCCATGTAAGGGATGTTTGCAAACAAAGAACGTTATATTATATATTGAAATTAAACCAGTGTTAGCAATTTAATACGTTTTCTTTGTAATGACTTTGAATAATAATAACATAAAATTTATTTTCTACTATTGTTTCTTTAATATTATATGCGAATTTTTATAAATATAATTAATATACATTGTGGAAAGCTTTAATAGTTCTCAAACAACCCTCAAAGATGTGTTGTCTTAAAGTCGATCCGCCACCGCATTTGTCGAACCACGAAAAAGTATCAGCCGCTAAAGTTGAGGAGGAGTATAGAGTAAGACCTTGGAGTCTAAAATTAGAGTCAAGAACCATACAGACGAGAGAACTAAACTTGTACAGAAAAAATGAGTAAAAACTATACTTGAATTGCGTAGAAATTACAAATTAAATAAATGGTGTATATAGAAATAAAATAATAATTTTATAAATTAGCAACAATTATTGTAGTATGCAAATATGTTTGAATAAATGCCTTATCATTCTTGTTCTCCCTAGAGATTTGCTGCTCTGTATTACTGCAGGCAGCCTACATCATTTGGAGTACGATTAAAAGTCTGTTATCAGCTTTTGCGAGACCAAGACTGGGACATTTGTGGAGATAAAAAGAGGGAGATCAACATGAAATACAGTTTTTAATGAATTTTCCCAATTGATTGCAAACTATATATATATAATATTTTCTATCGGTCGTAAAATGTTGTCACTTTTTGTGCGGGGATCGCTTCTCGCCTGCTTGTAAATGTCGCGGAATTTCTCGGATTCCGCGCTAATGTTTCAATTTGCAATCGAAATGTGTCTGCTGCAATCAATGAATATTGCATATTAATAAGGCATTGATTTTTTTCTCCAATTGATCAACCTTTTCCTTGCTCTTCTATTTCACTGATTTTTTTTCCTGTTTTGAGTATGGGGTTCTGCACTCCGTGTGGCGGTGATTGTGGACTGTCTTATTTTTAGCTTAGGGTCACGTAGGTTAAGAAATGGAAGACAAATATCGCGTGGAAGATCACGTGAATTTAACATTGATTAACGATTTTCGGAGCTCATTTCAAGTTTAATTCATTCATTTATTTTTTTTAAAGTGGAAAGTTTATTTTAATTATTGATTGTAATGTAAATATATTATAATTTTTTTTAATTAGGTGGCTCTTAAAATTTAATTGATTGCAGAAGAGAATTACTAACGTCATCATAGTCGGTTTACATTGGATTTTGGTAGTTCCTGGAATTGTCCAAACAAACATGCCTTTTATTAGTCGGTTTATTGGTGCGGAATATCAATTAAAGGAGTTTTGTAAGAGAGCGGAATATCAAGCGATTATAATAAAAGCTATACAGCCAAATAAATCAAAAGAGAGTTCCTCATTGCCATGGCTGGCCAGTATTTTTATTGGTGACAGAAAAAAGACACACACGCACAACAGTTATCGCGCGGCAAAATGTTTGTGGTGGTTTTTATTTCGCGCATTTATTATTTTTATGGGAAGAGGTCTTAAAATGTGTGTTTCATCAAATGAGAGGAGTAGTGAAAAGGCCAAAATAAAGTCATAAAACATGGTCGACATGGGTTTTGAGTTGGACAAAATTTCACAAATGGCAAATGCTTTTGCTTATTTTTATTTGCAATTTCGGTAGAATGGTTTTATTTATTTTAAAATTGAGCATATGGAAAGGTCATATTTTAATATTGGCAGCAGAGTCAGAGGGTTGTATTCTTTTTCAGATGGGACCGTCCGTGTTTCTCAATTTTACGGCACAACAACAAAACACGCGCTGATAAGAATTATATTATGTTAGGCTAAAAATAACGAATTGTTTGTGAGATTGGTGGCGATATTATAATACATGTCGAGCACAGGAACAATCAGTACTGGGAGATGAGATTCTATTACAAATAAGTGAGAGGGTGAAATTGAAAAAATACTTAAGTTATGTAATGTGTATTAAGTATTAATCTCTAAAAATTAAAATGCCCATAAATTAAAGATACATTAATATTGGATTATTTATTTTTATGTATAGGAATATTTTAGTTTAATGAAGATAATAATTTTAAGAATCTTGTCTTTGACTAATGGAAGTCCTTGTTGCTTTTAATTTTAGGTGCCTTGGATAGTAGTTTGGACTTCATACGGAGAAGGAGGCGGGAATCGGCCCCGTTCTAGGGGGTCATGACGGATTGGCCGGTTTGTTTTCTATTCCTGTTATCGGTGGCGGCGGCTGTGTCCACAGTGTCGTCGCCCGGCGCAACAACCGCTCCAGTCAGCACCCAATATTTGAACGCAAATCAGGAAAAGCCACTAACATCACCAATCGATCTCAATGGCGGAGGAGCCGGAGTACGAGGAGGCATCGGAAGAGGGCGAAGCGACCGGGGAACGGTCGAAGAGCAACGGCCTCCTAGTGGGAGTGGGAGCAGTAGTAGTAGTCGTAGCAACTATAACAAGTTCAAATCTTTCAGTCTAGTCAATAGTGTTAATAGCAATACCAATAAGCCACTCCAGTTTCCTCCAAACAGTAACAATAAATCTATAGAACTCCAATTAAGTAACACAAATTCGGTGGCTCCCCGAGTCGCAACTCAAGCCCAGTTCCTAGCCAACGATCGGAATGCGGTTCTGGAATACATATCCAATACTCAGATATTGGGACGAAAGAACCGAGAATCTCAAAACACAGTACTGACGGTGGGCTACTTGACTGCAATCAAGGGTGAACTAAAAGATAAACAAGGATTAGCCATTTCTGGGGCGATCACAATGGCTCTGGATGAGGTAAACTATTCAATATTTTTTTGGGATGAATATCATTAAAAATATTAATATAACAGTGTTTTCCAATAAGAGGTTTTATTTAATATAACATAGCCATTATTAGTTTATTGTGTCTAATTGTTTAAATTATTACAATATTATTCAATTCAAGGAATATAAAAGATAAAAATACAATATTATCTTAAATTACTAAAGACTAAGCCCGTTGGTTGGGGTTAGACTGCCCATGTTCCTTACAGGAATTGAAAGGGAAAATTTTACTTACCTATCTTATAATATATATATTGTCAAGTCTGGATGACCTCACTTCGGTGAGATCAAGGTCAAATTCCACATAAATCTGTCATAAGAAAATACATAAATCACACATAAACAATTAAAATGTCAGCTCCCCCAATTCTATAAGTAGGTCTGGTATTTACTACCCATTTTTCGTGCAGCTACGTCAATTCAAGTCGCACTCAAACAGTTTGTCCGCAGACAATTGAAGCGGGCGGTACAATTCGAGCGGACATCATTATATTCCAGAACGGATAAGCTCACTTTTAACGGACAACTAGACTGAGCCCTTGTTGCACAGTTTGCCTTGTATGTACATAGTTTTGCACATAACGCAGACCAATACAGAAACAGAACAAAAGGGCTATAAAAGTGAAGATCACCCCATCCTTATGGGGCATTTTCTGGAAAGAGTTATTCGAATTATCGTCGTCACGCAGTGAACACCTCTTGACACTTTATAAATAACTGCAAATCCATTCTAAATTCTTTAAAGTCAAAATTAATTCATGTTTATATTATGCTTGGAATTGAGCGATAATCAAAAATAAGCAGCTGGTCGCTATAAGCGGACTCATATTAGAGTAAAAAGATTGCAGTCAAATTTCCCCCCAAAATTTAAGCATTGTTAAGACGTGATCACATTTCGCCATCGAAGTCTTGTGATTTAACACCTTTTTTGTATCTACTAAAATGGTTAATTAAATTACTCAACAATTGGTTTAAGAACTTTAAGTCAAAATTAATTAAATTATCAAAGACATACAGCCTAAAAAACCAATTGATCTTGAAAAACTTAATGAAAGAGTCTCCCTGGGGGGCTATGGTCATGTTTTGTAAATGACATACCTTCCTCTTAACAATGAAAGATATATTCATCGATTTATTTTAAATAATAATCCTTTTTTCAATATCAAAATAGAAACTTTTATTGGACAGTGTTGTAATTGAAATAGAACGTTACAATATTAATAATAAAATAATTCGAAACTCTAATTTAAAAACATTCAGATCAATTATTTAACTATATTATGAACGACATATATTTGGAGATAATAAATACACTGATATATTTATTTACTTTTAGATTAATAACAACCCGGATATCTTACCCAATGTTACTTTAGCGCTGCGATGGAATGATACGAAAGGGGATACTGTCTTGGCCACTAGAGCCCTAACGGAAATGATCTGTGATGGTGTGTCATCATTTTTCGGGCCAGAAGGACCTTGTCATGTTGAAGCGATAGTGTCGCAAAGTCGAAATATTCCAATGATTTCTTATGTAATGCAAATTCAATTTCGACTCTAATTCAAATCAAATGAAAATTTCCAATCCCTTTTCCAGAAATGTTCTGATTATATAACATCACCGATTCCTACATTTGCTCGCACGGAGCCGCCAGACACTCAGGTCACAAAATCGATAATTTCACTGCTGAATTACTACACGTGGAAGCGGTTTTCGATAATCCACGAGGAGATGTGGACAACGGTGGCAAATTCGCTGAAAGAGCAAGCAGAGTCGCGAAATATGACGATCAATCATTGCGAAAAGGTGATAGACAACCATAAGTGCTGTGAGAACGAAATGGAGTGTTGCCGGACGGGGTATTGGTATCAAGTGGTGCAGAATACGATGAATCGGACGAGGATTTACGTGTTTCTGGGCCCCGTCTACGCCCTAGTCAACATGATGGAGGCGATGGACGCCATGAAGCTCTTCAGCAACGGCGAGTACATGGTGATCTTTGTGGACATGATGACGTATTCGGCACGTGAAGCTCAAAAGTATATTTGGAAGCCGGATCATTTGAATAAACATCGCAACTGTGAGGAGCTGGAGAATTTCAAGCAGCGAGCGCGTAGCTTATTGGTCATTGTGTCGTCGCCGCCTGCTGAAAATTATGAAAATTTCACCGAAAGAGTTCGCGAATACAATAAAAAGGAGCCGTTTCATTTCTCCACACCATCATTTTTCAATGTGAAAAATTATATTAAGGTGAGTCAACCCACTTGAGATAATTGTTCTCTAGGAATTTGAGCTTTAATTTCGTTAAATGTTCATATTTTATTAGGAGTCATACAGTTTAAAATTGTTTGTTTTCAAGTTTTGTATCATAAATACCAATTATGATGTCGAGCACGAAATTTCTATTGTGACCATTAAATATCTATTTTTAAAACCATAAAAATTAAAATTGTAAACAACAATATAATAATTATTCACTATATAAAACAATACAATCTGTTGTAAAGGTTTATTATAAGATTCTTATAATTTTGTAACATAACTTGCATTTTAAAATTTGTAGATAATTGTTTTATTATTGAAAATAAACAGTAAATGCACCTATTAACCATTAAGACATGGAGATTCACAATGAAGTTATTATAAAAAGATTGTTTTCCACTGTTTGTTTATTTCCAACCATTTCAACAAACAACCACTTTAATCCTCTTTTCTCCATTGAATGGATATTAATGAGATTGTACATAGATGATTATTATTCTTCATTTGTAATAATAATATTTATAAAAGGTTTCATAATATTAAATTATATTTTTATTAATCAGTTTATTATAGATGTTATTTTTGGAATTACATGTAGTTTACATTTTTTTTAAAAAATTGATATTTCTGACTTTTTCTGTTTTATTTAAAATATAAAATGTAAATGGTTTTATTACAATTTCTTTTCCAGTTTGTTTCAATATATGCTGCCTACCTCTACGATTCCGTGATGTTATACGCTTTAGCCTTGGATAAGCTCCTACGAAATGAAACCAGACCCCTTACTGAAGAAGTAATTCGGGATGTGGCGTCTAATGGAACAAGAATAGTTGAAACAATTATAAATAACAAAACATATAAAAGTATTATTTATTTTTCAAAATTAATCTGGAAGTTATTAATTTTTGTTGTTGTTATTTTAGGCGTCACTGGTGCAACAATAAAAATAGACAAACACGGTGATTCTGAAGGAAACTTTTCCGTCTTGGCTTTAAAGGAGCAATTGTTTGTCCAGGAAAATTTCACATGTAATTATCACATGGTGCCAATTGGATATTTTCATCAGGGCGAAGATTTTCCAGTGAGTGAGTTGCCTCCTTATTTCAGTCTTGAGTTTGCTGTTTGGTTGATTAGTTATATTATTGAAAAATAAAGATAAAAATCAGGGATGGTTTTATTAAAATCGCTCATATTTTAGGAATATAAAATAAACACGTCGATCAAAATCGATTGGCCTGGAGAAGATCGCCCATATGATATGCCAACTTGTGGCTACGAGAATAAGGACTGTTCCAGGGATGATAACCAAATTACCTCTTTGGTAACGGCCGGAGTCTTGGCCTTAGTGCTGTTCTGTGCCGGAGTGATTGTGATGAGCATTTATCGAAAGTGGAAAATTGAACTAGAAATTGAGGGTCTCCTATGGAGGATTGAATCAAATGAGATTAAGGGTTATTTCGGGAACGATATCGTTTCCTCTCCAAGTAAGGTGAGTTTGAAATCTTCATTGTTTATTAAATTGGTAATATCATTTAATGGGAAACAAATTACACACAGAATTTTTTTTATTCCTAGATAATTACTAACTAAAATTATAATTTTTAGTAATTGAATATTAGTTTGAATTACTAATTTAGTGTATTTATACGATTTGTTTGACTGCGGGTAAAAAATGTATAATCTAACAGTGTTTAAATATGAATGACTTTCTGGAGGAGGCATTGGCTAAAAATGTATAGATTTTTTAAATAGATTTGTTTAAATTTATACTTAATTTATTAAACTTTTATTTAATAAGTAAACATTGAAATAAAATTTCATTTTTTCAAAATATTTCCAGTTAAGTTTAGCAAGTGCAGCATCATTTGGATCTCGCTGCTCGAACCAAGTGTTTACCTCGACGGCCCAATTCCGGGGAGTTGTGACCCGTATAAAAGAGTTGAAGTTTTCCAAGAAGAAGGATATTTCTAGGGAGATAATGAAAGAGATGCGTCTGCTGAGAGATCTGAGGCATGATAACGTAAACAGCTTTATTGGAGCGTGCGTTGAACCAATGCGAATCCTTCTAGTCACTGATTACTGTGCCAAGGGCAGTTTGTATGATATTATTGAGAATGAAGACATCAAATTGGATGACATTTTCATTGCATCTCTAGTTCATGACCTTATAAAAGTGAGATTATTGTGATGTTTTATAATTTATATATTTTTTAACATGTTTTTTTTTTCAAATCCTAGGGAATGATTTTTATTCACAACTCTGCGTTAATTTATCACGGTAACTTAAAATCTTCCAATTGCGTTGTGACTTCGCGATGGCTTCTCCAAGTTACCGATTTTGGGCTTCACGATCTGAGACATTGTGCCGAAAATGAGTCCATTGGGGAGCACCAGCACTATCGTAATCAATTTTGGAAGGCGCCCGAATTGTTGAGACGCCCAGAAATTTATGGCAACCAAAAGGGAGACATTTATGCATTTGCGATCATTCTATATGAGATTATCAGCCGGAAAGGTCCCTTTGGCCAGACGGGCTTTGAACCGAAAGAAATCATCGATCTGGTGAAACATACTCCTGACGACACCGAGATCCCCTTTCGACCCGATCTAGAGTGCATCGAAGATATGGGCATTTGTCCCGACTATGTGTTGATGTGCATTCAAGACTGTTGGAATGAAAATCCAGAACTCAGACCAGAGTTTTCTTCCATAAGGTAATGAAAATTATTACATATCGTTCTTAATTTTACATAAGTAGTTCGTAAACAATTTCGTTAACTAAGTTAAAAAATCATTTCTTTAATTTAATAACTTGAAAACTATTTTATAAATGAATTCATAGAAATATAAAAAAAATTGATTGTGCTCCAAAAGTGTAAAATCAGCTGTTTTTTGTAATGAGGAAGCAGTTGTGAAATACAAGTCGCAAGTGGAGTTCTTCGTCGTTTTCATATTAAAACAAAGAATTTTACACTTAATCCTCTTTAAAGTACACGATTTTTTTTAAAAAATTTTACCACATTAATGTATGAATTTTGACTTTGAGCTATTTAAATTTGTTCTTAGAACTTTTTTTTTCATTATTTGTAATGGAGGCCTAACTGTAACACCCTTTGCGAGGTCTCACTAATTTGTTTTATTCTTGTGACCAATTAGTGAATATTAAGAACCAAAGTTAAGACTTCGCGTGTTACAGTTAGGCCTCCATTACAAGTGATTTTTTTAACTTGTTACAATCTTCAAAATATACGAAAAAATAGATTAAAAAAATATTTCACAAAGTATGTACATTTAAAGGAATAAAAAAGGGCCTAAATTTTGACATTGAGGCAAATTTGTTCGTAGATTATGTTTTTAAAAAATTCAAAATTTTCTCTAATGAAAAACATGATCGTTATATGATTGCTAATAATAATTTAATTTGTAATAACCCTACTTGATATGAAATTTTTCATTTTTAGAAATCGACTAAAGAAAATGCGAGGCGGAAAATCGAAGAACATTATGGACCAAATGATGGAAATAATGGAGAAGTATACTAATAATTTGGAAGAAATTGTCTCGGAGAGGACCAGATTACTCTGCGAAGAAAAGAGAAAAACAGAGGATCTGCTGCATAGAATGCTTCCTCAGTCTGTGGCAGAGAAACTCACGAGAGGACATGGCGTAGAACCTGTGTCTTATGATTCTGTGACAATTTATTTTAGTGACATTGTTGGATTCACAGCAATGTCCGCTGAAAGTACCCCACTACAAGTGGTCAATTTTCTAAATGATCTCTACACTGTCTTCGATAGGGTTATTAAAGGATATGATGTATATAAAGTGGAAACTATTGGAGGTATGTTTTTAATTTGCTATATTATGATATTTTCATTTTGATATGATCTAAAAACTGGTATTCTTCATAAAAAATGGTCACGATTACTTTTGCAGAATAATATCCTGTTGAATTTTTTTACTGTTGATTCGACTTCAAAGTCTTGAATTGAGTATAATGCCTTAATCCCATACTAAAAAGTGGTCACAAAGAAATAGTTTGAATTTTTTATACATTAAGATTCCGGTGACGAAATCTGAATTTAAGCATGGTCTTGTACTGAGTTTACAAAAATGTTTTTTTTGCAAATTTTTGACAATAAAAAATCTTATGAATGCAATCATTTTGCATTCATTATAAATATATTCCTCATGTATTTTTATTGTATATCCAAATCATGTTAATGCTTTATTGAATCGTTTATTATTTGTAATAATGGCATGTTTTCCTTTTAACATTGAAATAAACATCCAGATGTGTTTTAAAAATATTCATTTTTTACATTATCAAAATGAAACCTCTTATTGAAGAATCCTATATAAACAAATCATTTAAGTATTTATTTACATTAATAAGTTTTGATTCTGATTCCAGATGCGTACATGGTGGTATCGGGTCTGCCGATTAAGAACGGTGACCGGCACGTGGGCGAGATTGCATCAATGGCTTTGGAGTTGCTTGAAGCAGTTAAGACGCATAAAATATCCCATCGGCCCAATGAAACGCTGAAATTGAGAATTGGAATGCATACGGGTCCTGTCGTGGCGGGTGTTGTGGGACTGACAATGCCTCGGTATTGCCTCTTTGGAGACACTGTTAACACAGCTTCCAGAATGGAATCAAATGGTGAAGCATTGAAAATTCACATTTCTGGATATTGTAAGAGTGCCTTAGATCGGCTCGGTGGGTATGTGATGGAGATGAGAGGTGCCATTCATATGAAGGGGAAAGGGGAGGTGGTAACCTATTGGTTAGTAGGGGCGACAGAAAATGCGATTCAAAAGAAACCAGTTGATTTGGAGGATTTACCGCCGCCATTATTTAGTCGACCGAGAAAGAGTCCAAAGTGTGAATCTCGTCAGCCTAGTTTAATTGGGGGATCGATATTCAACTGTCCAAATAACACCTCCTGTAGTCGAAGGCAGTCTCAGGTACATAGAATGGATGGTGAAAGTCTGCAAGGGTCTATTGTTCATAATAATCACTCCCCACGGTCGTCCCAAAGGGGAAAACTGAATTTGAACGATGGATCCAGGCAGGAACAAATGGAAATGGCCAGTTTGACGAATAAGAAACAGTTGAATTCGTTTGAAAATGTAAATGAAGAGGAGGAGTTGTCCAAGAGGCTGCTGACAGTTGAAAATGGTGAAGATTTGAATAGGTCTATGAATAAAAAACCTATAGGAGCTGTTAAGTCACTTATAGCGGATGAGGGCGCATCAGACAAATTTAAATCGTTCAATGAAAAGCACACCAGTTTTGATCCCTCGAATTTGATCCAATTGCGTGAAAGCAGATCCCTGGATCGATTTCCGCCGTCAGAACAAAGGAACAGACGAATGAATTTCCGACGTTTAACATCAAAATTGACAATGGGAGGCAGTGGGGGCTCCAATTCCTGTAACTCGTCCCAACAATACAAGTCCGCGAATGATAATCGAAGAAGTGCGTGCGAATTTGAGAGCACATCGCCATATCTGGACGAGGATCATCATCAGCAACAGCACAGTGGACAGGAGGCGCTGGCCGCAAATTTAGCAGTACCAAATATTAGTGATAGCAATTTAAGTTGTAGCAGTAATAGTTGTTGTAATAATGATAACAGTAAAGTGGGTACCACAACTAGTAAATTAAATAATGGTAGTAGATTAGGATTAACGAGAACTAGAAGTCATAATAGTAGCAACAAATTATTAGCAGCAATACCAAGTCATGAGATGTTGGACTTGGAGGAATCTAACGAAGGCAATGACCTCAGGAATGGCGACAAGGGCCGACTATTAAATTGCAATGGCTTGAACAATGATGTGGAGGATCAAAATCAGGACAATGCCCCATTGTTGGACGACTACGAGCACCACTGTAAAGTGGAAATACAGCCCCAGATTAGGAACAGGAGTAAGATGGATCAGGAACAAAGTCACTTGGAACCAAACGATGATACTTTTGAGAAAAAGTGGAGATCTATGGATACGATGAATAATTATTATTTTGATGGAGGAGGGGGAGACGATGACAGCCACTCGAACTCTAGGACTGGGTCAGGAATTTTAAAGTATGACGGACTTCATCCGGGCAGTGTTAAGGGCAAAAAGCATACCAATTTTGAAGATGACGTCAAGTCTGAGTCTTCAGTGCCCAGTTCAAATCCCATCCGCAATTGGATCTTAGGTATCTTCAACAACAATAATAGTACAACTGAAGTGGGTGGAGGTGGTGGTCAAAATTACAAAAAAGGTATAAAACAGAACAACATATTGTTCAACAATCACAACAACAATAACAATAATTCGAATAAAAATAAGAACCATAAAAGGTTCAACTTAAACTCCAAACTAACACCTCCAGTAACTCCAAATGAAAATGAGAGTTATCAGGATGATTTCATTATGGACGGTGTTGTTATTATAGAGTCGACTCCTCCTCCTTCAGAATCGACTGTGGATCCTAAAATAGACCAATTGGACAAACTGAAGCAAATGACCAACTTTGCGGATTCAACAGCTACAGCTGCCACGACCAGTTCATTGCATTAAAAACCAATAAGTTTTTGGAAAATTTATCGAAATGAGAAACGTCAAAAGATTAAATGTTTAAATTTTTTAAAAGATAACTCATACAATTAAATTATTGTTAACTCTGTTATATCTTTTTGTAATCAAGATTGTTTGTATTTTTAATGTAGAAATTATACTATCAAGCGAAATCAATTTTATTTTACCCATTGATTACAATTTCATTAAAACTATTGTCGTTTTCTGATATTTTTACCAAATTCAATCCATTTTAGATCTGGTTTACAAAATGAAACATATTTTAAAATTAATATAATTTGTGTAAGAAAATGGGATGTATTAATATGTAGTGCCATTAAATGTGAATAACTTTCTTCCTTTGAGAAAGTTGAAAAGGAATGTTGTACAAAAGAAAAGGCAAAAACTTCATGAAATGTGCCATTACCAAAATAATTGTTGTTCAGTTATAAATTTATATGTTTATTGAGAAAGTAAATTAGTCATTTATTAAGTTGACAGAGATATGTTACGAATAGAACCGTTTTCTAACAAGGATAGGATCAGCAGGAGCAGAATATGTATATTGTATCAAAATTAAGTAGAAATTGTAACTGAACCAATATTTAACATTATATTATATATGAAAGAATCTGTTGTTATTTATATTAAAAGAAAGGCTGTGAACATGTAAATTTGTGTCTTTATATATATAATAGTTGTTGTTTTACTGTCGCTCTATATATATAAAAACTATTTACATATTATACAAATGATAGAAATCAAATATATTTAGTTACATTTATATATAAACATATATATCTTATGTTCATATTAGAAATGGAATGTATTTTAAAATATATTGTTATTAATTAGACGAAATACAGACATATGTAATGAATAATAATAATGAAAATATCTATATAAAATTCTGGATTTTCTTTGTTTGAATTTATGATAATTAATAATATAAGTTGCAGTACGGACAAATGCTAAATTTTTAAAATAACTCTTGTTTCTTTCCCTGTTTTCCTCAATCTCTGCTAGAAGACTAACGAAATGGTCTGTTGTACTGAAGTTTTGAAATCGAATTGTAGTATATTCAATGGGAAGATCTTTCAACACCATCCAATCCGGAAGCGGATTTTTTAAATAATGAGATTTAATAATTGAAGGCGTGAAAATTTCAGTCCTAGACAGTGAAAGAGGTTTGAGAATTTGATTATTTGTTACTTATTAAAAGTTAAACTTAATGAATTCTTCTATTTGATCGGGATTTAAGTTTGTTTTAGGTGTAGTTCTTTAAATTAAGAGGTATTTGTTTTTCAGCATATAGACCGTTAATAACGGATATCTTAAAATTCAAATTAGATGCGACGGCAGCGCGCCACATAGCAAACACTGAACTAAAAATCGTAAACAAAATTGAGGAAACAAACGAGAAAAAAAATATGAAAAATGGGCTATAATTTGAATTCGGTGATTAATTTGCTAGAAGATCACAAGTTTGCGTAAGTAAATGCTCTCCAATTAAGAAATATACTTAATTCTGATATTACAGGTATTTGGAGCGTTTTATCAAGCAAACAAAGTTTGATGTCGATCAAATTGGAACCGAATCAGGGATCGCTGCAATTCACTATGCTACTGGAATGGACGATGAGTCTATAGCCATTCAGGGAACCAGTGTGCTATTGAAATTCAACGCCAATGTAAATGTTCAGACGAAATACGATTTGGTGACTCCGATGCATATTGCAATTGAGAAAAATTACCCTGAATTGTTGCGACTCCTGTTGTCCAGTGGAGGAGATCTCGAACTCAAGAGCATTGAAAACGAAACCCCAATATCCTTAGCTATTGAGATGAAATACCACGAAATCATCGACATCATCATAAGTCATATTAAATTCAAAAAGGCCCAAAAGAGGAGAATTGATCGCAATGATAAGTTACCTCAAAATTTGAATCTCAGTAGATTGACTCCTAACAGAAAGACTGGTTGTGAGACTCCTAATAGTCCTTATTTTGTTACAATACATAAAAAGGCACCGCCCAATCAATTGATCTCCCCTGAACCAGATGTCATTGAAATATCGGACAGCGATGAGGAAGAATTGTTTGAACAAGCTTTTATTAAAAAGAATCGCCTGGCCAGGACCAGTATTAGAGCGAATCTCTTAGAATTGACCAAAGAAAATCTGGATCAATTTACAAAATCTATTTCGAAAAGCGATAAAAATAGGAAATCGTTAATAAATAACTGGTGCAATAATATTCGTGGGAAAATAAAACCACAAATTTTTCATAAAAATATCCAGGAAATTGAAAAGGTTTTATCTGGGTTTCCGGAAGACACTACCTATGAAACAGCAGAGGAAATATCACTAGCAATGCCCCTATCTAATCGAGTCCCTTCTCCAGAGCGGAATATAATAATCCCAGAAATTATCGTCACAAATTGCACAGATCCCTCAATTCAAACCCCTTCTGAAAACGTTTTAGAGGAGATTCCCATTATCGAAATTCCAGAATCAGTTCCTAATAATAGTCAAGTAATTGTACTAGATGAATCTAATTTCATTCGATCTCCAAAAAATGCCAAAGACTCGGTTGTGCAATTGGTGGAAGAGTACGAACACCGTGATCCCGAAATGGGAATGAAGTTCTTTGAACTGAAACTGGTAGCAAATAATCGATTGTCGTCATCATCTGTGAATAGAATTAAAAATATAGCTCATAATGAAGAGAGAAGAACGTCAATCCAAAGTCAATCGACTATCACCTCGACTGCGTTTTCTGTTCCTTTGGACTATGATACTGATACTCTTAGGGAGGAACTGAAAAGCTTTGGTTTTACACCAGGACCAATTACCAAAAGTACTAAAAGGCTTTATGTAAGGAAATTGTTCAGATACAAAAAGAAGCCCGAAAGAGTGCCAGAATTAGATGATAATAATCTTATTAAAAGTGAGTATATTTTGTTAATTCTGTATAAACACAATTTTTATACAATTCTAACAAATCATAACATTTTAGTTGCCAATTCTTCCTCTAAAAAGCGGTTCATATTAAAACATTGTTGAATTATACATTTTTTTCAATATCCCCAGACAAACACACCGTACTTTATACATTGTACCAAAATTCAATTATTAAAGCTTATTATAATTATCGTATGAAAATCCATTTAATTACAGCAATATGTCAAGGCACTTATTAGTGGTGATTCAGAAATGGATTTTTCTAGTTGAGTTTGTCTTCTTATTTTTATCTTCATACTCGTATTTTGATAATAAATTGCAAATAAATAAGCGAATTGGATAAAACTTTTGTAAAACATCTTGTTGAAAAACACATAATTAAACACTCGTTTCTCTTAGAAAACTCATTTCATTCTTCTTCTAGAAATTTACTCGTGTTTGATTATGGTATATTTTTTCCACATGTTTAAATAACTATTAAAATAATATATTTATTTTAAAAACTAATCTTTTTAATATCTTTTTAGATTTTTCATTAGAGTTACAACGTACCTTAAAACCAGATCTCCAAGAGAAGATGATCCGAGAATATATGAACCTGGAAAAGGAAATGGAGACCAATATCCGAAATTCTGAAAAGAAATGGCGTCAAGGCAACGCCAAAAAGAGCTTTGTGTACTTTTTGATTGATCCTCGCATCTCCCAAAATTTGCCTGGAATGGCTCATTCTATGCAAAGCCATGAGATTTGGCGTCAATTTCTCACCTCAATTTTCTACGTGGGTAAAGGAAAAAGCAGTCGTCCATTTGCCCACTTGTATGAGGCCATGGAACTGCACAATCAACAGTCTGACCAAGTATCCGAAAAGACCAAAGACAAGAAAAAGGTGGAACGAATTTTGGAGATTTGGAAAACGCAAAACGGAGTGGTCTGCCTACAAACATTCCACAACATCATTCCTGCAGAGGCTTTCACAAGGGAAGGAGCAATTATTGAAGCGATGGGAGTTCGCAGTTTGACAAATTTGAAAGGGGGCGAATTTTATGGCGTCGTTCAGGGCTGGCCGAATAGAAAACGAAAATGCCTGGGAATTTATCTCCTTTTTAAAGCGTTGAAAATTTTCTTGGAAGAAGGGGAAAGTCAAATTTCACCAGAGAATTTATGAATGTAATAATAAAAAACACCGTTTTGTGATTGTGAATATTCTCTAGTTTATTATCAATAATATATCCGAGAATGTATTTTTCAATTTCCCTTCTCGGCTATAATGGCTAAAATAAAACGAATCTTATAAAAATGACTAATTATAATTTTTTATGTTATTAATGTAAAAGTCTTTTCAAATGATCTAAATTAAGGATTTTGTTACCTGTCCCATGATGAAACATAAATGCCCTAAAACTATTAATTTGATCTAAAATTTAAATTTCATTAAGATTCTCAATTTTGTTTCGCCAGTCTCATTAAATTTCTACACATGAATATTTTTTCCGCAATATTTCCTTTTCCTCCTTAATTACAATTATCTTATAAAACAAACAATCGATGAACGCCATTAGAAACAAAACATAACAGGGAAATGGATAATGCGTAAAATTAAAATTATATAAAATATAATAATAAAAATGACAAATTAAAAATAACACACAAACAAGGATCAGTATCAAATACATTATTATGGTCTAATATTCGGCTTTCTTCTGTTCACTTTCACTTCGAACCTTACTTCCAGTTGACGCCCGTGCTTCGAAACAGAATATCGTTGGACAGATGAGGCTTCAGGGCCACCTCGTAAAAGATCTTGTGCGAGTACTTTTTCCTAATTGTGTTTAGCGCCTCCTTTTGCTTCCGATTCAGATTCTCGTTCAAAATTAGGACCTCTTTATGGAACTCTTCTAACGTGTAACCGGAATAATATTGTAAAGTTTTTGTCCAAACCGCATCGTCGGCGGGCTTCAGCATTTTTAAGGCGATGTAGAGGGCTGCACTACCCAGTTTTGAATCGCTAAGCGTGATTGTTTCGTAATCCATGAGGCCATACTCCAAAATGTATCGTGCTAAGGTCAGCGATGGAAGAGGTATTTTGGCACACTGGAATAAAAGTTATTATAATCAATTTGTAAACAACCTAGATTAATAAACTGTACAATTTGGGGAATAAAAGGGCGCCTGAATTTTGACAAAGAGACAGAATTAATTCGTAGATGACTTTCTTTCTTTCACTAATGAAATAAAAAAATTAAATTTTCACTAGTGAAAAAAGTCATACATTACTAAACTCAAACTCATGTCGTAAAGCTAATATTTCGACATAGGAACGATTAAATCATTTTTTTATAGTAATTTTTCTTCTCAACATTTTTTTTATTTTTGTAGTTTCTTCGGTTAGATGATGTAAAAAGTGATTGATATCCTTAACCTCTTGCACATAAAAATAAGATATCTTTTTTGTTTAAATATTTGTTGTTCATTCATTAATAACTTGTTTGAAAATTTTATCCGATGTAAAAAAAAGGAAAGTGAATGTAGTAACCGAGCAAAACAGAGATAGAGAATAATGAGGCAGTTGGAATCTGACCAAAGAAGTGTTTTATTATTTTACAGTTAATTTCAGTTGTTTTTCAGTTAATTTTTAAACCATTAACAGAGAGACTGATTTTTATATTATTTTTTATTTTATACAATTCTATTGAAAATGTTTACATTTTAGTAGCCAATGCTTCTTCTATAAATTGTTTCATAAACGTACAGTATTGAATAATTCAATACAAATCGTGTAAATACACGAAATTAGTACTTAGTACCAAAATTCAACTACTAAAAATTATAATTTTTAATCTTAGTAGCGTAGAATGAAAATATATTTTGACGTTTTTATGTCTCTATAATAAAGTAGGCTATGATGTATTAATCAATTTAATTTTTTCACACTAAATAACAAAAAGTAAGTTCTTCTTTAATGTTGATTATGGCTTTTAAATGTGGTTTAAATGATGAGTGCTATCACGGACATATCAGTGATACAGTGCAAGGTTGTCGTGATATTTTGAAAAATTGAGACCAAAAGTTCTATTCACTTGACAAGTACTTCCCTTAATTTTATGTGTTTAAACTTTAATTTAGTACTGGGTTGTCTTCTTATTCTTTACTTCATATTTCGCGGAAAAATAGCTAATAAATATGCGAATTGTATCAACCTTGTAAAAAACTAGTTGGAAAAGCACATAATTAAACAATCGTATCTCTACTCTACTCGGGTTTAATTATGGTTCATTTTACTCACTCTGGCATAGCGTCTGAGGAATCTGTATGACAAAGGAATGCCGAGATTGAAGTCCACGGTTTTAAACAGAGTTTTCTCCATTGAGATGAGCTCGTCTCTGAGGTAGGCGCCGTCACAAATGTAGAGAAAGTCGTCGATGAATGGAGGAATTCGTTCGTCAAATTTACAGGCGATGAAGAGGGCGGCGGCACCCAACAGTTGAAGCTTCTCTTTGGACAGTCTGTGTTTTCCAAGGAAAATATCGACCAGTTTTACGGCCAGATAGAGCGTTTCGTGGTTCAGTTCAAACGATTCTTGCACTTCGACCATCCAATCCACAAGCAAGGAGCGCATATATCTAAATCAAATGAACAAATTATGTTAATAACTATTCGGAATTAAGATTGCCAGTATATAGTGCAACACATAAAAAATCTCGAAAAACCCATATTTGAAAGCTAAAATTTTCATATAACTTTATGATAATTTTGAACTCAATCTATAAACTGTATTTTGTTGTTAATTAATCATAAATAAGAAAAAATTATATTTGAATAACACTGACCATGTTCACCGCTCTAGGACAGCATAACATAGTATCACATTAGGCGACAACTTTTTTTTGGACTGGCAAAGTACTTCATTACCAATTCAAAGATTACTGACCTGGAAATATGGGGTTGCAAGTCAACATAGTCCGTTACGGGAAATTCCTTTTCTTTGCTCTTTAAGTAATCGAAAATGTCTTCTGCATATTCGCCAATCTGAAGGCAATCGTGTAGAGTCTCCTTGTCAAAGTCTATAACACCGTCGGGAACCGGATCCTTTCCCAATTTGACCGCCGTTGTCCATCGTTCAGTGTTGAACGTCGAAGACTCACTAAAGACGCTGCTCTCGTCGTCTTCGCTAATCGATTTCACAATGTTGCTATAAGAACGCCTCTTTGCGGCTAAGTCCTCCTGAACTGTCGAATTTAGTGACAACCGCGATGACTGGTCAGAGAACTCTAGAGCAGACATGTACAGAGAATCCCCAGACTTGTCAAACTCATTTGAAATACGCCTTGAAGGCGCTTTAGACACGTTCATAGGATCTTTTGGTTTTGTGATCGTAGCTCCCGCTTCGGCGTTTTGGTTGACCGAGGGAATTGGACCCGATTCGGCCTTCTTTTGGCGGGCTGCTGCGGCCCGTGTTATTGGCTTCGTTACTACGTTCACATTCTAAAAGGATAATTATCATAGAATTAATATCATACTCTCAATGAATGACTCACAGGCTTTTAATTTAATTTTTGGCCAAGATTTTTCGTGCTCAATTTTACTACCCAAGAATTTTAAGAAATATTTTATGATTGTTCCAACTTCGGACCGCATAAAATGCCCGGTGACAGATTTTTTGGCAAGAATTTACTCGAATACATTACAGACCCAAAAATCCGCACTCCTATTTTTATTCCCTTTAGAATAGAATTTTTGCATAAATACTGTGTGTAACTTTAATCTTTTATCTTAAGCAACAGACGGAATCGCTCTTCTCAAGAACAAATTGTAACCACCTCTTTCAATAACTTTCTACTTGTATCAAGAGTAGTAAAATACTAACTACTGAAGTATTGAGAGTTTTTTAGAATCCCGAAAAAAGTGTTTAATGAAATGATACGGTTAGTACCAAAAAAAGATCAATTTATTAATAAGGTAAATTTAGGTGCTAAAATAGAAAATTTTGAATGTATATGTTTTTTATAATTAACAAGAAAAAAGTTAAGGGAGTTTTAAATTGATTTTATTGACTTTATTTGAAAATTTAACTATTGCCCACTTTTATATTAGTTTAAGACTTTACTGAGCATGTTTTTTTTATATTGTTTTAATAAATAACATAATAAAAATCTTTCATAATACAGTAGGGTTGAAAGAATTGAGTGAATACCTTTATTCGCGGTTAAATTATTTTTTTTACACCAAACTCACCTTTGGTATGTTTTGTTGGTTGTGTGGGCCTAAAGGTACCTTTATGGGCTGCAAATGCTTGATCCCAGCGGCGGTGTCGTTGGTCAGGTTGCCCAGGGCAGACCGTTTAATCTTCTCATTTTTGTTGACTGTTGGACTGACCACGTCTATGACTTTGCGCTTGTTGCGAACCGCGTTTGGCATTTGGAACTCGTTTTGGTCTAAGGCAATGTCCGGCTGTTGAGATCGGGTGCTGATTCCCTTCCGGAGACGGGTTGGAATCACTATTTCTTTATGTTTGGTGTTCATCTTTATAATTCTTCTCTCTTTTCGTTTAATAAATTGTGACTTCTTTTCGTAAAATTGCAAAGTGTATTGATTTGCGCTTTATTATTGCCGCCAATAATATTCTTTCCCGGTCTTTTTACAGTATAAAAGAAAATGTCCTGAAAAGGCAATAAAAACAGGATGAGAATAGATACAATTAATAGAGGAAGAAGTAACAGTAGTTGGGGATCATTCCTTAACCGAATAGAAAGGTGATGGAATATTGCAAAAACGAAAGAAGATTAGCAGCTGTCTTTCAAATCACCCATTTTTCTCGGCAATTTCTCGTAATTTGGGTTTATAATGTAAATGCTTATTTTGTTTTTATACTCTCTGACACTGTGCGATTTTCTCCCTCTTCCCGACTCCCATTTACTTCATCATGTGCGTGCACGTGTGTTGTTGTTGCTGCTGCTCTTGCCTTTTCAATTTTCTCATCAACCGGGTCTTTGATACAGGAAGAATAAGAAAACTAGGACATTTCTATGCACAATTTTACAGCGCGGTTTAGAAAAGAGAACGTGAAAATCATATTAATTACAGTTTTATTATTTAATTAACTCTTAATTTAATTAACTATATTATACAAGTTTAACTTTTTGCTATTTGTTATGTATTTGATTATTTCTCTTCTTTAAGAAAAACAAAAACACTTAAAGATCAATAAATTAGATAAAGTATCAATTCAAGACACGTTCTTGTGATCCGCACTGTAGTTATTACATACATTTTATTTACTATTATATATTATTGGCCCTAAGGATCAGGAAAGAACGAGCCGCAAAGAATCAGGTAGGTAAAGATTTCAAAAACCCTTGGCTACCACGCTGACAATAAACCTTCGAATTTACGATTTTTGGGGGGTAAATTCTTGGTTTTTTGCCGGCTCGTTGATTGATAGTTTTTCAATTTCTATCATCGAATTAAATTTATATCACAAAAGTAGGCGAAGAAATTTGCAACACACTTTCTTCTACTTATGATAGATCTTGGATATAATAATTGAACCATTTCTCATGCTCAGGCTCAGCTGTTTTAAAATAAAACTCGCAGGACGGATAACAGACACAGTTCACTCACAATTGTTCAGTTTTAATGAAAATAATCCCAGCGTCGTCTTTAAAATTGATCACTCATTTTTCGAAGCCTACTTTTCCGTTTTTCTAAATTAAGGCTTTTTTTTATTTAAAATGTAGTATTTTTTCAGGTTTTTCCCTTCAGTGTCCACATTCTGATCGCTATTCTTTTACAATATGATTCGCGCAAACAATAACGATAATTATTATAAAACAAAAACTGGTTTTTACAAGTTGTACTTACTTTGAACAAATACACTAAATTTCTAACTGAATATCCACAAACTCACAAATGCACTATCAACTACACTAAATATACATTCTAAAAGTCTCGGATATACTATTAATAAAAAATAAGTCTTTTTTTTTAAATTCTAAAACTTTAGCGCTTTCTTTTCTGTTTATTTTTTAAAGTTCGTTATTTTTTAAGTTTTCACAGTGGCCGATGGTGGCGCTGACAGTATTTTGAATTGTACGGTTATTTTAATTCAAATCTAACTGAATAACAAATTCTGGCGCTAATTTCGATTAATATGCAATTATTGTACAAACCATCTAAATTATGTTGATTGTTATTACATACGATTACTGTTATAATATAAATATACTTCAGACTCTGATAATACTAATATTTCCACTATTTTAGAAAATATTGTTGACAAACTTCAAATTTGTGAAACAAAAATATGTCGGCGTGCGAGTGAGATCACAAAATAAAAGTTATCCGGCAAAATTTTTTATTTCGGGTTTTTGTAAAAGTGTTAGATTGATAAAATGTTTGTTGTAAAAAGGTGCTAAGTCGAATTCTGAACAGGGCTTGTATTGGAGTTATCAATTGCTTTTAAATTACAGAGAAAAAGGTAAAGTGAAAAAAAATTTATCAAGAATATTAGGCGTCTCCACCGGATATTTAATTTCTAGAAAATTTGCGATTAGTTTTCAGAAGAAAAGTATTTGAACTTCAAAAAATGAAATATAAATAAACTGAATGTTTACTTTTTTTTGTTGAAAAGAAACGGGGAGGTACAAATACAAAAATGATTAAAGAATATTTTTTAAACAAACAATAACAAAAAGAATATAGAAAAGTATTGTTAAAAAACAATTTCTGTGACTGCTGTTTGCTTTAAGTTTTAAAAACTTTTTAAATATATCAAAATTAAATTGAAAAATACTATAATTATGAAGTTATAAGTTGTTACTGTAATTGAATTGGATTTTTAAAAATTAAAATAATACAATTTTCGATCTAATTTTGGATGTATGTAGTTTAACATGTAATTATATTGTTTAGTATTATTTTTTGTACAAAATTTGTAAGTCAATAACGACTACTTTCTGCTTACAAAAATGATAAGCAAACTACGGTCCGCGGGTCAAATCCGATCCGTGAAATGGTTTTGAAAATATAGGGAAATTACACATAACACAATTCATGTGTTCCTAGCACAGAATAACAGTTTTTCCATTGCGTTTTAATAAGGGCAATGTGGCATAGATATACTGTAAGTGAAATAAAGATAAATAATAAAGCATGTCATATATAAAACCAAAGCCGCTCAACCTTAACTAAGTTGTCCAGATATTGGCAGTTGAATGTGTGACGTCATCGACTCCGCTGTAATTCATTGTTTTGATTTTATTCTGATTTTTGTATGAACTCGAAATGAGGACTAGACACATGTGTATTGTTATCTAGATACTATATTGTACCGAATTTAACACTATTTCTTTAAAATTTCAATACTTTTTTGACCAAATATGATGAGAGTTTGCCCATTTCGGCTCTGAATAACGGACATTTAGCATATTA